>JAROOJ010000059.1:0-121080 GCA_030578275.1 Meda fulgida | reverse complement strand
ATGTCTCCCGAGGTGGGTAATACATCATACACATTGAGGGGGGCGTGTGTGTATATGTCAAATTAGCGTAAAGCAGTTTGTGTTTCTCGCTCATTCTCGCTTCTTACAATACTTCCTATATTCAATTTACCGGGACGTTAGTCCCCATGTTGCAAGGTTGGTTTTCCGCCTGGGAACATTGGGGGGAGCGGGGAAAGTCACCATTTTCACTGGAACAGGTTATTTAACCATCCAAATGATTTCTAAACGGTTTTATTAAGTTGAAATAGTTGCAAAGTTCCCCTTTAAGGATAGTTTTTAAAAAGTGTATACTATACTGGAAAAACTGGCCCCTGTGGTTGCCCTAATAATCTGTAAATCTGTAAGAGGCTACTGTAAAAATGTCAACATATTTACTGAACAGTCTGTAAATGTTAGAATTTAAAACTTTAATTTACAAAAAAAAACTAAAAAAAACAACATCTATCCTTTCTTGATGCAGTGTGAAGACAAGGGTCGGAAAAATAATTGGTGGGTGGCGGCATACATGATGTAAGAACCTTCATCCTGCCTGGCTTTGCAATGAAAAGGTCTCTCCTCACCTGCTGAACCCTTGATGAAAAGGAATCAGTCATTAAAATATGCTTTAATTTGGCAGTTGAAACATAATTAAAATTGATGTATGTTAAAACAGCATTACTTATTCAAACCTTTCCAAAAGCTCCTCGTTGAGTGAGCAAACGTTGCAGCTGTATGAGAGTCCTTTCTTCTTTACGGGGTTCCATGAAAAATGGATGATTTTGACCTATTTAATGCAAACGCATGGAGGAGGTTAAAGCAAATAAAGAGCCTTTCCGTGTTTGTTTGGCCTCCTCGCTGTGCCTCAAAACTCCTGTGAAGGTTTTGGAAGTAAATGTCATAAGTGCTTAGAAAAACAAGCACAAAGAAAAGACCTTCGCCTTATTCACACAGTGACTTGGGTGCATTAAAACATTACATTCTCAAAGTTAATCATTTTCTTTTGGTACTTCAGACAAGTGAACACATTTCAATCCTATTTGATTGGCTTATATTTCATTGGTGGTGTGTAATGTATTGTATTTATTTTAGTACTCACTACAATGTCAGTGAGGACATGTTTTCTGCTTTATAAAGTAATAAGCTTTATAGAGTCATAGGCTTGCTGATGGTGAATGTGTTCTAAAAATGTACTTCATATTAGGAAAACAATGGAAGTTACAAAGTAAAAAAGACATGGTGTTTTTCATGTGACATTACACTGAATATGGTCATTTCAGTACTTTCCTATTCATCATTTTATCATCTATCATCAATTTCTCATGTATTTTGCTCTTTTTGTATTGTCAAATAGGGTCATTTTATGATTTCATGTTGGAACCATTTTTGGCATTGATCTGGAATAAAAAAGAGCTTCAGTCCATCTTTAGTTCAAGGTACTTCATGTGTTCTTATGGCATGACAATCTAAAATTGTCCCATTGCCTTTGCATAACTCATACACTTAATCCCAGTTAACATTGCCTGCAATTACATCACATCCTCTTTTAATTAGAAACTCAAGCCTTCTGCCGCATATTAGAAGAGCACTGCAGCTCATACTTCAAGGTTTTTCTCCATGGTGTCTAACATATTCAAAACTTGTCAGTATGTGATCTGTGGTCGAAGCTCAGAATGTTCGTCTGGACATGACGGCGTGATGTCTCTACAGTAAATAAAAGATTGCTTGTTTGTGATTAAGTGTATTTATGCTCATGTATGTCTTTAACAAGGTCCACAAAGTTTTCATTTGCTCTGTGGTCACACATTCCTTAAAGCACCCACATGATAATTCCGTAATTAATCCATTTAAAGTTAGTATAATTCCATGCGCTAAATGATGTATTCATAGAATATATTAGGTAAGCATGTTAGTGTGCACATCCCATTGGAAATTCAATACTTCTAATAGAATTCTATTAAAAAATCAGACATATGGCTTGCAAGTCTAATGTGAGAATTTCATTGTCATATTCATTTCATTTCGTTATCATGACAGCAGAGTTTGGTCATGTACTTTTGTGAAGAGTTTGAATTAAGTTCACAAATAATGAAATATATAGAGATTTATTTGTGATTCATTATTCTACACATGCAGCTTGTTTGTGCAGTATGGTAATGAGGACATAATTGAAAAGTATTCCTTCTGTCTTATCCTTTGCCCAAAGAATGAAATGGACGTATGTCTTATTCCCTGAGAGCATTCTAATGTTTAATTCTCTGGGAACAACAACTGTTGTGACTCATAGACATCTGGTTGTATACATCAATTTGCACAATTGCACCCTAATGTTTTGTTAACATTAGGTTATTAATGTAAAATGTTTAGTTCTCAAGTTGTTCCAAGCCTGTACAAATCTCTTTCTTCTGCTGAACACAAAAAAAGATATTTTGAAGAATGTTTGAAGATTTTACCAATAATTTACTAGCAATTTTACTACATTATTTTTTCACTGTAGATGATACCACACTAATGGTGTAAGAAAAAAAAAGAAGAGTCAATGCCTATTTACTATATGATTAACATTTCTGCCAATCCAAAAGTAACCCGTCCATCCGTTTGATCAACTGGACTTGAACTGGTGACTGTGTATCTTTGTTCTCAGAAGTATTGTAAAGCTAACCAATTAGATTAGAGCTCGCCATATGGAGTGAGTACTTTCTTTGTGTTCGTAATGCGTCTGTTAATGGATTAAGGTTATCTGTCGGTGTATCATCTGAGACTTTAACTGTAGGTTCTGCTGATGTTTGCTGCTGTTAAAGAGCTGATTTTCCTCTCAGAGATCAGTAAAGTGCCTTTTCTAATCGTTCCATGTGGGTTTTGTTATAGTTCTATGTAGTCTGAGTAATCTAAAATAATAGCCTAGCTGTCTTGTGTTGTTAGGCCTGCTCTAAGCAGGTTGAGGTTATGGAACAGTAATTTGCTCTGTATGAGCTTAAATCTGGGCTCTCTCACCTCTCTCCAGCTTTAATTATTGTATGCTACACGACTGGGGAGTAGTGAAAGGACTCTCCTCATTTGAATGGTATTAAAATATGTCACACTTATTTCCACATCAGTAGTATCTGCTGGTAAGGGCTCTGGCTCTCTGAACTCTCTACCCCCCTCCCTACCTCTTTTTCTGAATGTATATTGATTTTAATAGCGAATAAGAAACCGGTTTCCAATTGTTATTAACCTCTGAATTATTGCCTTGACGTGCTCTGTTTTGTCAGTTACCCAAACCCCCACCTCACATACTCAAGTCTTTTTCCAAACTTTTAAATTTACAGCACATGATGACATACTGCAATTGAAAGCACCAGACTGCAGTTTTATTTATGACTGGCGTCTAATCACATCAAATGACCAAAGTAAGGGCTGCATTCAACATTAGGAGTAACATACTGCATGTCTACTTATCTTTTCTGTAGCTCCGCCTGAAGTTATCTAGAGCTGTTATAATGCAGGAGGATAGCTGTACTCTGCCTTCTGTTTTGATGAAGACACTTTTGGAAAAACAGCTGTACACAATGTCTGATTGGTGAATGTAATGAATATGCATAGGTGTCCCCTTCTGCGCTTCGTGATTGCTTTGTCTCAATAATAATATATGGCTGTAATACAGCATGAGCATTCTTTTAGCATCAGTCATTGTTACTCTGCCTGCCGGAGTATATAACGTCTCGGTTACGTATGTAACCCTCGTTCCCTGAGTAGGGAACGGAGATGTTACGTCGGATGACGACGAATGGGGTTTCGCTTAGAAAGCCTATCAGCTTCGAGTATTACAAAACGAGCCAATGGCAAAGAAATGCCATGGGTCTGCGGAATTTGCATGACGTAACTCCGCCCCACCTCGTGGGTATAAAAGGAGGACGCTAGCAACATGCAGTTATGTTTTCTCGCTGAGGAGCCAAGACTGAACTCAGGCGATCCCCGCGAAACAGCGGAAGTGGCAGGAAGACGTAACGTCTCCGTTCCCTACTCAGGGAACGAGGGTTACATACGTAACCGAGACAGGACGCAGTGTCTCAGGCAATAGACGCCCAGGCAATAGACACTGGCGCTAGCATCAGGGGTGCTGGAGGAACTCAGGGCTTTCGGAGAAGCTCACCTGAGCAGAATATCGCACGTATCCAGTCCGCGGAGTGGAATGGCGAGCAAGCGAAGACACCTGAGCGGGTTCGGAACTAGCTGTTTGAAGCGAGAACACGAGAGGACACAGGCTCCACTCGGAGATTGTAGAATCTGGCGAATGTGTTAGGTGTCGCCCAGCCTGCAGCTCTGCAGATGTCTGCTAGCGAGGCGCCATGCGCCAGCGCCCAGGAGGATGCCACACTCCGGGTGGAGTGGGCGGTCACACCAAGGGGGCACGGTCGGCCTTGCTACTGGTAAGCCAAAGCAGTGGTGTCCACAATCCAGTGAGACAACCTCTGCTTTGAGAGAGCCTTTCCCTTCAGCTTCCCACCATAACAGACAAAGAGCTGGTCTGAGGTCCTGAAACACTGCGTCCTGTCTACATAAGCGCGGAGAGCGCGTACTGGACAGAGCAGTGCCAAGGCTGGGTCTGCCTCCTCCGAGGGCAGCGCTTGCAGGTTCACCACCTGGTCCCGGAAGGGAGTGGTAGGAACCTTGGGCACATATCCAGGCCGGGGTCTCAGGATCACGTGAGAACCGGACGGCCCGAACTCTAGGCACGCTTCGTCAATGGAGAATGCGTGCAGGTCCCCGACCCTCTTGAGAGAAGCCAATGCAATCAGGAGCGCTGTCTTCATTGACAGGAACTTAAGCTCCACTGATTGCAAAGGCTCAAAGGGAGCACTCCGCAGGGCACTTAAGACCACTGAGAGGTCCCAAGAGGGAACGAGAGGAGAGCGAGGAGGATTCAGTCTCCTCGCCCCCCTCAGGAACCTGACGATCAGGTCGTGCTTCCCTATGGACTTACCTTCCACTAAGTCGTGGTGAGCGGCAATAGCGGCAACATAAACTTTGAGGGTGGAGGGAGACAGTCTTCGCTCCAACCCATCTTGAAGGAAGGAAAGCACGAAACTGATCGAACAACTCCGGGGGTCTTCTCGGCGAGAAGAGCACCAATTGACGAATAGGTTCCACTTCAACGCGTAGGCATGTCTCGTGGACGACGCTCTAGCGGAAGTGATGGTAGCCACCACCGCAGGTGGTAGGGTACTCAAACCTGTCTCGTCCCGTCGAGGAGCCACACGTGGAGGTTCCAGAGATCGGGACGAGGGTGCCATAGAGTGCCCCGTCCCTGAGAAAGGAGGTCCTTCCTCAGAGGAATTGGCCAAGGAGGTGCTGTCGCGAGGAGCACTAGTTCGGAGAACCAAGTCCGGGTGGGCCAGTACGGCGCAACCAGAAGGACTTGCTCCTCGTCCTCCCTGACCTTGTGCAGGAGCTGCGCAAGAAGGCTCACTGGGGGAAACGCATACTTGCGGCCCCGCGGCCAGCTGTGCGCCAGTGCATCCGTGCCGAGCGTGCCCTCGGTCAGAGAATAAAACTGGGCGCAATGGGATGAGTCGCGGGAGGCAAACAGATCTATCTGTGCGTCGCCAAACTGGTCCCAAATCAGCTGGACCGACTGGGGATGGAGTCGCCATTCTCCAGGGAGGGGCTGAAGCCGTGACAGCTCGTCGGCAGCACAGTTCAGGGCTCCGGGAATGTGAATAGCACGAAGGGACCTCAGGTGCTTCTGACTCCATAGGAGGAGGTGGCGGGCGAGTTGCGACATACGGCGGGAGCGTAGACCACCTTGATGGTTGATGTACGCTACTGTGGCGGTATTGTCTGATTGGACTAGTACGTGTTGACCCATGAGCAGCGCTCGGAAGCGGTGCAGAGCAAGGCGTACTGCCAGCAACTCGAGGCAATTGACATGCCATAGGCGCTGGGGTCCTGTCCAGGAGCCCGCGGCAGCATGACCATTGCACATGGCGCCCCAGCCCGTGGTGGAGGCATCTGTTGAGACAACAACATGCCTCGACACTCGTCTCAGGGGGACACCAGCCCTGAGAAAACTGAGGTTCAACCACGGGGTGAAGGTCTGACGGCAGCTCGAAGTCACTGGAACTCGGAGCTTATCTTGTTGCCATGCCCACCTTTGGGACTTGGTCGCGAAGCCAAAGCTGAAGCGGTCTCATATGAAGCAATCCGAGCGGCGTGACCGCGGCTGCAGATGCCATATGCCCCAGGAGCCTCTTAAAAAGTTTCAGTGGAACCGCTTTCTTGCCCTGTATTTGTCTCAGACAAGTCAGCAGTGACTGCGCGCGCTCGCTCGTAAGCTGCGCGGACATGGCGACCAAGTCGATGTCCATACCGAAAAAAGAGATCCTCTGCACGGGGCAAAGTTTGCTCTTCTCCCAGTTGACCCGAAGGCCCAGACGGGCTAGGTGCCGGAGCACAAGGTCCCTGTGTTCGCAAACCTGGTCTCGAGAGTGAGCTATAATCAGCCAGTCGTCGAGATAGTTCAGGATGCGAACCCCGTGAACCCGAAGGGGAACAAGGGCTGCCTCGACGACCTTCGTGAAGACGCGAGGAGACAGGGCTAGCCCGAACGGGAGAACCGCGTACTGATATGCCTGTCCCTCGAAAGCAAACCGGAGGAACGGTCTGTGACGAGGGAGAATGGAGACATGAAAGTAGGCGTCCTTCAGGTCGATCGCTGCAAACCAATCCTGGGGCCGCACACACTCGAAAATGCGTTTGGCGGTGAGCATTTTGAACGGCATCCTGTAAAGGGAGCGATTCAATACTCGCAGGTCCAGGATTGGTCGTAACCCACCGGTTTTCTTGGGGACAATGAAGTAAGGGCTGTAGAAGCCGGACCTCATCTCGGCTGGAGGGACAGTCTCGATTGCACCCTTCGCCAGCAGAGTGGCAATCTCTGCTCGCATGACCGGGGCGTTGCCACCGACCAAAGTGGAGCGGACTCCCCTGTATCGGGGAGGAGACCGTGCGAACTGAATCGCATAGCCGAACCGGATGGTGCGGGCGACCCAGCGGGACAGTTGGGGAAGCTCTAGCCAGGCTTCTAGGAACTGCACCAGCGGGGTCATGCGGACCACCGGCGTCCCCCCGGAGGGGCAGCGAAGCGGAGTAACTGGCCCGGACGTGGACGGCATAGCGATCCGGTGTGGGGGCGCAGTTAAGCTCCGCGCCCTGACAGAGGAGGCCAGGGAAGGACCAGCGTTCCACGGGGGCCTGCTCTGCCAGAGGTCTGGCGATAGAGTGGGACAGGGACGAAACGGCCCGTGGGCGGCACGCCGTGTCAACCGACTCTGGGACAGAGGGGGACGAGGAGAGCACGGCTGGTGGGCGGCGCTCTGTGTCGTCCGAGAACTCTGTGTGCTCAGGGGTGAGAGGTTTGTTTCTGTCTTTAACCACATTAGGGTGCTGCCCACCCGTGGGTGAGCAGCGGGGAGTGGAGAACAAAAGATTCTCCCCCGGCCCTCCACCGGGGGAAGGAGTGGCCCTGCTACCATCTCCTGAGAAACAAACGTCATCCCTGAGCAGCCCGTCTCAGGAGCGCCGCTTGGCCCGGCGCTTGGCGGGGGCGGGGCTGGAGAGGGCTGGGGCGCCTTCCTGCGGCTTCCTCCTCGCGTCGGCCTGGGTGAAGGCTGCTGCTTTGGCCTAGCGGGAGGGGCGGGAGCTTTAGGAGGGCGCCCTCGGCGGGAAACAGGCTGAGGCGTCTGCCCGACCGACGACGAGGCAGCAGCGGGTCGGCGGGGCAGAATGTGTTTGATAGCCTCAGTCTGTTTCTGTGCAGTTGAGAACTGTTGGGCAAAATCCTCAACTGCGCCGCTGAAGAGGCCGGCCTGGGACAGGGGCGCATCGAGCAGACGAGTCCGCTCGGAATCCCGCATGTCAGCCAGGTTCAGCCACAGGTGTCTCTCCTGGACCACCGCGGTGGACATCACCAAACCCAGGGAGCGCGCGGCTACCTTCGTCGCCCGGAGAGCGAGGTCGGTTGCGGCACGCAGCTCATTGAAGAGCCCTGGGTCTGTCCTGCCCTCGTGCATGTTTCTGAGCATCTGGGCCTGGTAGACCTGCAGAGTGGCCATAGCATGCAGAGAGGTAGCCGCCTGTCCCGCCGCTCTGTAAGACTTCGCCGCCATAGACGACGAAAATCTACAGGCCTTGGATGGATGCTTAGGCTCGCCCCGAGAAGAAGCACTCTGAGGACACAGTTGCATCGCAACAGAGCGTTCAACCGGGGGAAGCCCAGTGTACCCACGGGCGGCCGCCTCATCGAGGGGAGGAAAGGCGGATGGGATCAGCGAGCGGTCCCGGGAAGACAGGGGGGTCTTCCAGGACTTCGAGATCTCATCATGCACATCCGGGAAGAATGGTATTGGGGTTTGCCGTGGACCACGGGGGTCGGCAGCCTTACCCAAAAACCAATCTGCCGGGGAAAGCATGGCCGTCATTTCCGGATCCGATTCAGGCACAGCCGTATGCACACCGGAAGGTGGCAGCTGCGCTGAATCTTCACTTCTGGAAGAATCAAGCCCACCTTGTGATGCTGCTACAGACATGGCATCTTCCTCTGTAGCTTCAACCGAAACCCGCGGGGCACCCGAAGGTAGACCCGCGGGAGTCGGAGGCTCACTAGCGGGCACCGTCACTGAAGAGGGGCGCTGGGGTCGCGGACACATAGTCGGCGCCTGGTTCCAGACCGTTACCCTCAGGTCACCCTGGCCACCAGCCGAAGTAGCACTCCTCGGGGGAGCATTAGATCGGGGTGTGGATGAGGGGACTCTCACTCTTGCGAGTTCATTGAGTCTCGACCTTAGTGACGCGATGGTCATGTTCCCACAGAGAGAACATGGCTCATCCACGAGCGCTGCTCTAGCGTGATCCATGCCCAAACACACTAGGCAGCGCTCGTGCCCATCAGAGTCAGACACATATCTGCCGCAACCAGAAGTGCACGGGCGAGGCATCTTTAAAAAGACGTGCCGCGTGCAAGCTCTTTTGTGAGAGAGAGAAACACTCTGATGTCGAGGCGCCCGGGGAGACACGCACTCTCTGGCAAAACCACTGCACAGATCAGCAGGAAGCGCGCGCTCGCTGGATATCGCCCACAAACACCAACACCAGAGGAACTCGTTTGTAAAAAGCTGAGAATTTCAGAGATGGCTTTGTGGAGTGAAGAGATGCTCTTGGCTCCGAAGCGAAAACATAACTGCATGTTGCTAGCGTCCTCCTTTTGTACCCACGAAGTGGGGCGGAGTTACGTCATGCAAATTCCGCAGACCCATGGCATTTCTTTGCCATTGGCTCGTTTTGTAATACTCGAAGCTGATAGGCTTTCTAAGCGAAACCCCATTCGTCGTCATCCGACGTAACTCGGAGTGACAACGAAAGGGAACTTAATTTGCCTCTCTGTCATGATGTGTATTCATTCATTTATATTAGGGCTCAACACTTTACTATTATATTATATTATATTATATTATTACCTAAGAAAGTACTTAATATAAAGTAAATACATGGGTTTTGGTTTAAGGTTAGTACCTATTGTATTTACCATAATAAGAATGCAGTATGTACATGTGGAACAAGACTAAATAAAGTGCTACCTAAAAAATATATATATGGATATATTTTGTACCTTTTTTATGTACTTTTTCATATATTTGACTTTCATTATAAAGCACTCTTTGTAAGCTCTGCTGTTTTCTGTTGTCTGATTGAAGTTCCGTCTGGAAGAATCCTTCAGCACCATAAATGGCTTAGTTTCCTAAAAGCATTACCAAGTCAAAAAAAAACAGCTGGAACTAAACCCCTTAAGAGAACTGTGGCTTAGTTTTCCCCCCTCTCTGCTATAAGCTCCATGCATATAGAATAACAAGCCTTAGGAGCTGTGCACACCCCACCACACACTGTGGGTTCCGCTACTACAGCTATTCTATACTGTATCTGTTTCCTGCCTTAAACTAGAGGATTTAAGCAGTCATTTGCAATGGAAAAAATAAGGGAAAAAAAACTTAAGCTGTGTCATCTCATTAACCTTAGATATTTCCCCTGTGCTAACTAGATGGAGAGCATGTTCAAACTGAACTTTGACCCTGCTCATTACAATCGCTAATAAGCCAGTAAACTGGGTTTCTGTGAAAACGGTCTTCTACACTGGTGACCTCCAAGTGTTTCAGCTGTTGCCTGTAATTCTCTTGCTGTACATTGCATAATGTGTTTCTTTGCAGAGTCAAGACCTGCATTTAATCCACACACGCTATCGACTCATTTGATTTTTTTTTATGTATTTATTATTATTATTATTAGAATATAGCTGACACTATAGACTTTGAGTATCATCTTTAGGACTTCCAAATGTGCTATATAATGATATCTTGCAATTTGTAAGGAAATCACCTGTTCCCTATCGGTCAGTCACTACAACGTAGGTCATGACTGACCAATAGGAATCTCGCTAGAGAGGCCAATCTACTTCGAGTGAAACTAAAACAGGCCAATGCACATTGGCGTGCAATCATTTGCCACAGCTGCGCGTCCTCGTTAGCGCGGGTATTTAATGAGCAGCTGAGCGATTGCACAGTTAGCTTTTTGCTTCGGAGCCAAGCACTTCGTATGCTGAACGGAGTGAATTTGAGAGCAAGCCTCTTCTGGATCTCTCCACTTTGGTGCGGGTGTGACGGCACACCAGCGCGAGCGGTCTTTTTTCTCTTCTCTCTCTCTTCTTTGTTTGTTGTTTGTTGTTTTAAAACTGAGCAAACAAAAAAGCTGTTTTCACGGCTGGTAAGGTGCGCGGTTAAAGCGCTCAACGGCCGTTTTCATGGCTGGTAAGACCAGCGAGAGAGAATCACGCACAGACAGGTGCACATTCCTGTCTGTGTTCGCCGTGACCGTTCCCCTGCGTGCTTCAGCACCAAGGAGAGCAGTCTCTAAAAGAGCTTACACAGATAGTTTGCGTCTTTTTCAAGATGACATTCTATCTGTGTGTTTCTGGATGCGGTTGTTACCTGGGGTCGCGGGATGGTCACGATCGCTGCCTTGTGTGTCTGGGCCTCGAACACGCACAGGCAGCGTTCGTGGATGAGTCATGTACCCATTGTGGGAAGATGACTATCTCGGAGCTGAGGTCGAGACTCTCATTCCTGCAAAGGGGCGGAGTCCCCGTGCCTGCACCTCGGTCCAACCCCCCTTGGCAGGTTGCTTCCGGCAGTGACATGGGTGACCTGAGTATTACAGTGAGCGCGCTTCCTTCGGGGAACCAACCCCCTAGGAACCCTCACTCCTCTCATGCTCCGCAGCCACTTCAGCTGCCAACGGAACGTGCCGGACCATGCTCGAGATGTGTACCGGTCGTTTCGTTCGGCGCTCCCTGCGACGACCAGATGCCGATCGCTGCATCGGAGGGTGGGTCAGACCGCTCCGCGGACGACGGCTCGGAGCCGCTGCCTCCTTCGGGTGTGCCAGCTGTGCCCGAGTCGGACCCGGAGATGATGGCCATGCTTTCCCGGGCCGCCAACAGGATCGGGCTCGTGTGGAACCCTCCACCGTGTCCCGAGCCCTCGAGGCTGGATGATTGGTATCTCGGGGTGGCGCGCGCTGGTTCTCACCAACCCACCCCAGTGCCTTTCTTCCCGGAGGTGCATGAGGAGCTCACGGGGACGTGGACGGCACCTTTCACTGCCAGAAACCGTTCCGGTGGCTCCTCCTCCCTCACCACCCTTGATGGCGGGGCAGCTAAGGGATACACGCGTATCCCGCCAGTGGAACGGGCCGTTGCTATGCAACTGTGCCCTAACTCCACTTGGCGTGGAGAACCGTGTCTTCCTTCGCGCGCCTGTAAGTACTCGTCGGACTTAACCGGCAAGGCTTACAAGGCCTGCGGGGAAGCTGCCTCTGCCATACACGCTATGGCGTTGTTGCAGTTTCATCATGCTAAAGCACTGAAGGACCTGCACGAGGGTGGTCACGACCCGCAAGTTCTCCAAGAACTTCGCACCGCGACGGACCTCGCGCTTCGTGCGACGAAGGTTACCGCACAGTCTGTGGGTCGTGCAATGTCCACTTTAGTGGTCCAGGAACGCCATCTCTGGCTGTGTCTGGCGTCGCCGAGGGCGTCCTCCTGCGTCTGCCCCTGCTCCCGCGCCGCAGCAGCAGCCTCCACCTAAGCGGCGTCGTGGAGCCAGTCGCAGGCAGGGCGCCCCGCCCGTCCAGGCCCCTGCCAAGAAGGGCGGCAAAGCCAAGGGTAAGCGGCCCTAGGACGGGCGACCCGGAGATGGAAGGGACTGCTCTCCAGGAGACGATGACCGCATCGCCCCCCCCCCTGGAAGAGGGCCGGGTGGAAAATCTTTTGTTTCCTTTTGTTTGTGTTCCGCCGCTGGCCTTAAAACCAGCGGTACCCAAATTTTCAATAAAAGAGCAGTTTCTACCATCTCTGGGTCCGAAGGGGACCCGGAGAGCAGTGGGGGGACAGAATCCTCACCACTCTCATCCACCTCCTCTATCTCCAGTGAGCAGCAGTGTGCAGTTCGAGAACGCCACCGAGCCACCTCCTGCACCTGCTGCCCTGTGGAACCAGTTAAGTGCTGCACAGAGCACACAGACCCCGCTACGGGCCGCCTCCCAGAGAGAGCCCCCCGAGCCGCGTCCCTGTGTTCCACCTCGCTGCCCCACTCCGGGTACGCCTGCGGTCCCTTTGGTCCCACTTGCACGGTCTCTGAGAGCCTGGTTAGCGCTCCCCAGTCCGTCTCGCTGGCTCATTCGGACCATCAGGCTCGGCTATGCGATTCAGTTCGCCCGGCGTCTCCCCAAGTTTCGGGCCATCCACTCCACTACAGTGAGAGAAGCCGATGCCCATGTCTTGCGTGCGGTGATCGCAGTCCTGCTGGCCAAGGACGCGATAGAGCCGGTCCCTCCAGCCGATATGAGGTCAGGGCATTTCAGTCCCTACTTCATTGTACCCAAGAAAGGTGGTGGGTTACGACCGATCTTGGATCTGCGAGTTTTGAATCGGAGCCTCCACAAGCTACCGTTCAAAATGCTCACGCAGAGACGCATTTTCGAATGCATCCGTCCCCAAGATTGGTTTGCAGCAATCGACCTGAAGGACGCGTACTTTCATGTCTCGATTCTTCCTCGACACAGGCCGTTCCTGCGCTTTGTGTTCGAGGGTCGAGCATATCAGTACAAAGTCCTAACCTTCGGGCTGTCCCTGTCCCCCCGTGTCTTCACGAAAGTCACGGAGGGGGCCCTTGTTCCCATGACAGAACAGGGCGTTCGCATCCTCAACTATCTCGACGACTGGCTCATACTAGCACACTCTCGAGATCAGCTATGTGAACACAGGGACCTCGTGCTCAGGCACCTCAGCCAGTTGGGTCTTCAGGTCAACTGGGAAAAGAGCAAACTCTCCCCTGTGCAGAGGATTTCTTTTCTCGGTATGGAGTTGGATTCGGTCACTCAGACAGCGCGCCTCACAGAGCAGCGTGCTCAGTCGGTGCTGAACTGCTTAAACACGTTCAAAGGCAGGACGGCGGTCCCACTGAATTTTTTTCAGAGGCTCCTGGGGCATATGGCAAAAGCAGCAGCGGTAACCCCGCTCGGCTTGCTTCATATGAGACCACTTCAGCACTGGCTTCACGGCCGAGTCCCGAGATGGGTGTGGCATCACGGCACTCACCGGGTGGCAATCACACCGGCCTGCCGTCAGACCTTCAGCCCATGGTCAGACCTTTCGTTCCTTCGGGCAGGAGTCCCCTTGGAGCAGGTCTCCAGGCATGCTGTGGTATTCACAGATGCTTCTGCCACCGGCTGGGGTGCCACGTACAACGGGCATGCAGTGTCAGGGGTGTGGACGGCTCCCCAACTGCATTGGCACATCAACTGCCTCGAGTTGCTAGCAGTACATCTCGCTCTGAGCCGCTTGAAAAGGCCGCTACGGGGCAGGGACGTACTGGTCCGCACGGACAACACTGCGACCGTTGCGTACATCAACCGACAAGGTGGTCTACGCTCCCGTCGTATGTCGCAACTCGCCCGCCATCTCCTCCTCTGGAGTCAGAAGCATCTGAGGTCGCTTCGAGCCATGTATGTCCCAGGTATGCTCAACCGTGTGGCCGACGAGCTATAACGAGCTGTGCTTCCGGGAGAGTGGCGACTCCACCCCCAGGTGGTTCAGCTGATCTGGAGAGAGTTCGGAGAGGCTCAGGTAGACCTGTTTGCCTCCTCAGAGACCTCCAACTTCAAGCTGTTTTACTCCCTGACCGAGGGAACACTCGGCACGGACGCACTGGCACACAGCTGGCCCCGGGGCCTCCGCAAATATGCGTTTCCCCCAGTGAGCCTACTTGCACAGACATTGTGCAAAGTCAGGGAGGACGAGGAGCAGGTCCTTCTGGTGGCTCCCTATTGGCCCACCCTGACTTGGTTCCCGGAACTCATGCTCCTCGCAACAGTCCCTCCCTGGCCCATTCCTCTGAGGAAGGATCTTCTGACTCAGAGACGGGGCACCCTATGGCACCCGCGCCCAGACCTCTGGAAACTCCATGTCTGGTCCCTCGGGACGCGGAGGTTGTAGGTGACTTACCCCCAGAGGTACTTAACACCATCACTTCAGCACGGGCGCCGTCCACGAGACGTGTTTACGCCCTGAAGTGGAACCTGTTCGTCGAGTGGTGTTCTTCTCGCCGAGAAGACCCCCGAAGATGTTCGATAGGGTCTGTGCTTTCCTTCTTGCAGCAGGGGTTGGAGCGTAGACTGTCCCCTTCCACCCTCAAAGTACATGCTGCCGCTATTTCTGCTTATCACGACCACATAGATGGCAAAACAGTTGGAAAGCATGACCTGGTCGTCAGGTTTCTTAGGGGGGCGAGACGATTAAATCCTCCTCGACCCCCCTCCATACCCTCTTGGGATCTTTCCGTGGTGCTTCGAGCACTTCAGGATGTTCCATTTGAGCCTCTGCAGTCAGTAGACTTAAAGCTTCTTTCCATGAAGACTTTGCTGCTGGTTGCATTGGCCTTTGTCAAGAGGGTAGGAGACCTGCATGCATTTTCGGTCGACGAATCGTGCCTAGAGTTCGGGCCGGGTGACGGCCACGTGGTACTAAGACCCCGGCCTGGCTTTGTGCCCAAGGTTCCTACCACTCCCTTCAAAGACCAGGTAGTGAACCTGCAAGCGCTGCCTTTGGAGGAGGTAGACCCAGCCCTGGCTTTGCTCTGTCCCGTTCGCGCTCTGCGTATGTACGTGGACAGAACTCAAAGCATCAGGACCTCAGATCAGCTCTTTGTCTGTTACGGAGGCCAGCAGAAGGGAAAGGCTGTCTCCAAGCAGAGGTTGGCCCACTGGATAGTGGATGCCATCACCTTGGCTTACCAAGCACAAGGCGTGCCCTGCCCGCTTAGGTTGCATGCACACTCCACGAGAGGCGTTGCATCCTCCTGGGCGCTGGCATGTGGCTCCTCGCTAACAGATATCTGTAGAGCTGCGGGCTTGGCGACACCTAACACGTTCACTAGATATTATAGCCTACGTGTAGAGCCGGTCTCCTCCCGTGTTCTCACCCTAAACAGGTAGAAGCACTGAGAGGTCTGGCTCTGTCGGCTTGCTGCACCCTACTGTGCACCCTTATTGCTCCAGAGTAAAACCTGTCGAGTCCTCCAACACCCCTCGCCCGGACTTGGCGGAGCGTCCGGCGCCAGGCCCTTACCCGCTGAATCCTTGAGAACCGGATCTGGGCTGGGTTCCATATGTGTGACCCCACGGGGATCCCATATGTGTATATATTCCACGGCTGCTCCTATCGGAAGCCCGTGTCTTTCCCTTGGGCTAAGTCACCCATTATTTCATATGCAGTACAGCCTTCGGGCTAGTCCATATGTATTACCACGTAACTCTTTGAAGAAGTGGCTTCCGCAGCGTTCCTTCCTAAACAGAAAGGGCACGCTTTCCCAGTGTTATCCAATATCTCACTGTATGGGTTTTCATGGAACAACAGTGTCAAACTCTCTGTGTAGGCCTCCTCCTATCGTCCTTCCAGGCAAGAAGGTGTAGAGGCTTGCACGGGGGCGCTGGATGGTGTGCAGCAGCTTTGGCGCTTTGGTAGGGATTCCTATTGGTCAGTCATGACCTACGTTGTAGTGACTGACCGATAGGGAACGTCTTGGTTACATATGGTAACCCTCGTTCCCTGAGGGAGGGAACGGAGACGTAGGTCCTGTCGCCACATCTGCTGCCGCCCGCCGGGGCGGCCAGCTTCTCAGGCTTCGCTCCTCAGCAAAAAACTAACTGTGCAATCGCTCAGCTGCTCATTAAATACCCGCGCTAACGAGGACGCGCATCTCTTGCAAATGATTGCACGCCAATGTGCATTGGCCTGTTTTAGTTTCACTCGAAGTAGATTGGCCTCTCTAGCGAGATTCCTATTGGTCAGTCATGACCTACGTCTCCGTTCCCTCCCTCAGGGAACAAGGTTTACCATATGTAACCGAGACGTTTTCTATATTAAATCCATAAAGGAAACAGTGTGTCTTGTATTTTAACAACCAAGAACACTTCAGTGTTACCTGGATTAGAATCAGATAACAAGCATTACAATTTAAATGTAAAGATTAGAAAAAAGGATGTGCGTGGATGGATGTGAGAGTGATGATATTGGCTGTTGCTATACTGTCTATATTTCAACTTTAAATAACCAATCTATTAACTTTCAGTCAGTTTCTTGTGTATTTAATTGGTGCAGGTTTTTTTTTACTGGATTTGTTTATAATTAATGTCAATTAATGTTTATAAACCGTCAAAAATTCTCTTGTGTTATTATGTTCCTCCGTAAAAACTAAATTAATAGGCTTGTAATGGTGAATGACATGCGTGACATTAAAAATATTATTATTATCATTTACTTGTTTACAACAGATGCAACTGAAAGCAGTTAGCAGTTAAAGCAGTCAAACAATGACGGAATCGGCTGGATCACTATGAATCAGTATGTTAAAAATATTATGCATGTTAAAAAAATCTTATACACATGCATACTGTAGCTGCAGGAATATATTATATATTGATACAGAGTGTCCCTCATTGCCTAAAAAAATGGAAAGAGTTCCATATTTTGCTTTGGCAACCCTATTATCTTTGATTCTAATTATATAACTCTGTGAATAGTTTTTTTTTGCCAAGAGGGGATCTGAACTGTGATCTGAAATCCATGGGACTTCAGTATGTTGATGAACTATATGGATAACTGCTATGTGTTCAGTGTATTTCAGGACAGATGAGATGTTGAAACATCATTGCTTGCTTTATTTCGTTCTTTCGTTTTCTCTCATGTTGTTTTCTTATGAAATTCAACTTGCACATATTTTATCTATACTAAACAGTAAAGCACAGTGACTTGCTTTGCATGTTTCCGTATTTCATTTCGGTTCTTTTACGTCTTGAAAGCAGAGAAAATTACAGTTCTTGGAATCTTTTCAAAATATTGAATGAGGCCATTTCCCAGGTGCTGGCATTATGGAAGAGAATGGTCTTTGAGAGCCAACAGAACACACAGAAAGGATTGATGAGCCATGCGTAATATTATAGAATCACTAACCAGCATTGGTGAACACACACACAGACTCAAACAGTTCTAGGGGGTTATGAAACGACTGACCTCAGGGGAGGTACATATAGCCATCAATCCTCAATTAGGCTATATTGTGATGAGAAGATGTCCTTTGATTTACCGGGCCGAGTGGTGACAGTTGGTGGGCCGTCTCGTTGACTAGTGGAGAAGACACTAACTGACTTTATGAATTCGTGCTTGAGGTGGTGGTTTGTAGGCCAGTATGTAATAGAATGCCTTATGGATATTGTCAAACTATGCAAATGAACCTCTTCTCTCTATTTCTACTCTTGCGTTTTGCATGGGCTTTATTGGAATGAGAGGAGAGGGCTCTCTAACCGTTTTGTGTTTCCTTTGTGAATAGTACATTTTAATGTGGTGCCGTGAGGTATATTAACAATTATGCAAATATATGGGGATATGGGATATGGGAATGCGGATTGCTTGGCCACTGTTGGAGGAATAGAGGAAAGCTTTGTGGTGGCATGTCAAGATATCTTTATTATTGTTGTTGTTGTTGTTATTATTAATATTGTTATTATTATTATTAATCTTAATTATCAATAAATAAAAATTAAATAAAATTAAAAATGAATACATAAAATAAATTAATTAAAACTAAATTAATACAATTTATAATAATAATGATATGAACATGAATAAATAAAAATACTGTAAATTACATGAATTAAAAATAAAGACATGAAATAAACTAGTTAAAATCAATTGTACAAAATATATATAATAATAATCATTATTATTATTATTCATATCTGAATTAATACAAATAAATAATTACAAAATTAGTAATAATAATTCATTTCGTAATCTTTTTTTTAAATTTAGAAATTATTCAGAATGTATTCAATTTTATGCTCTCGACTCATATACTTGGGATCAAATACTGTAGTAAAAGTAACAGACGTTTTATTTTCTTCAAGCACGCTTTGCTGACGGCACAGCATTGGTCTTTTATGCACGTAATCTCCATCAGGAGAGTCCCCTTGTAGGAACCTTGTAGGAAGGTTAACGTCTTGTTCAAGGGCACATCAGTTGCACAGTTCATTTATTTAACCACAAAACCACATCACCCTCACTCAACTTTGTTCACATTAACTTTAGATTAAAGTCACTACTTAGAAGTTAGTATGAGTCCAATGAGCCCGGTTCACTCAATGTGAGAAGTTGAAAACATCTGAAGTAAAATGAAGTGTTGTCATGGGAGGATGTGTTTGCATGCCCTTTAAGATGTCCTCCTCCATTCATTTCCTGAGCCAACACCTTTCCAGTCCACTTAATGTAGAGCTAATTCCACGACCTTAACATTGATTTGCAGTTCTCCTCCTTATCAGGTTAATCAATTTGTACGGAAGGCTTCTGCAGATCAATATCGGCTTCAGATCCAAAGTGGCATCTGCTAGTTATGGTGCACGCTCTGCATTTTTGATGCTAAGTTAATCTGACAGTTTGACCAACTTCAAAAAGATATTAAGCTGTCAAAAGAGAATCTGACACTCACAGGGGGATTTGTTGAGTTGCATGTGTGATGAATGGTGTTTAAGTGTTTTGCACGATAGAAGTTTTGTCTGTGTTTTGTGCGTGTGGATAGAAAATATGTTTAGCTCAGTATAAAAGCAATTATGCCTAGGGGAGTACCCATAAACCATATATATCCATGTGTGCGTAGGCGGAGGTTGAACCAACTCTAGGGTAAGGTTAGATGCAATTCCTCCTTACAAACACATGTAAATAGAATGTCATGGAATAGTTACATGTCGCCTATATCAACAACCTACCCAGCATAAATGCTCTTGTTAAAGTGGTTAATGATTTGGCATGACAGCCAGTTTGAATGATAAATAGCCTAATCTTTGCCTTACCTAATGCAGCAATCATATGTTTTTTCTTTCAAATTGTAAATGGATTATCATCTAAAAAGTGTGCATAAAAGCGCTCCCTTTATAATCGCTGTGACTCATCTTAATTCATCACGATCTCAAAGTTCTGCTAATCGATTAAGCTGACTGTACAATGAATATCTTATTTAACCAACATAATGTCTACACTTTTTGTTAGAAGTTAAATTAGAACGAGAGGATTTGAGAGTTCAAATCTACATTTCGAACTTGTGAAACATTTGTTTAATTTTAAAATAATTAAAATGATGTGTTTATATGTGTGTGTGTATATATATATATATATATATATATATATATATATATATATATATAAATATATATATTAGTAGTCAACATTTGAAGTGGATCAAAACCTTTCATCAAAGTTATACATGAATTTTGAACAATACCCGTTCTTGTCTTAGGACAACTTTAATGACCACTTCAAATGTTGATCCACTTCAAATGTTGACTACTGTATATCAATAACTGATATGGTACCAATTTATTATACATCCCTAAATGAGGCTTCTAAGTTATATCAGGACAGTTGCATCAACCTGACTATTTTTACTTACCCCCAAAGTAATATGAATTGCTATGAATTACATTTTAATGTAAGGCATTTTTTATTATTACAATTTTTAACTGTATTTTACCCATGCAATACCATAATGTTCCTTTGTGTTTTACATTATTCTAAATCCTAAAATCTTGTTAATTTCCAGGCTAAGATTACATTTTCAAGTCATCTCAATGAGGAATCCCACTGTATCTCCATCTCATATGTCATTGTTGTGCGAAAGTAAGACCTTTAGCTCTCTTAAGTTAATGTGTTGCTCACAATGCTCAAAAGTGACTGGTGCTCACGACGCACTAGCCTTTTATTAACCTA
Source organism: Meda fulgida (assembly GCA_030578275.1). Classification (NCBI taxonomy): domain Eukaryota; kingdom Metazoa; phylum Chordata; class Actinopteri; order Cypriniformes; family Leuciscidae; genus Meda; species Meda fulgida. The sequence goes on along the minus strand of JAROOJ010000059.1, from coordinate 100,679 downwards.
GTGTCATGCAGAGAGTTTATACTTGATTATGTGTATAATTTTCTCATAACTGCCAGTGTTGCCCTCGGTTGCCATCCTCAAATTTGTTTAATTCCACTATTGTGCTTTTTGAACACAGAGCTCTAATAATCACTGTTTCTATCCTCTGACTCCAAGATATGCCATGAATTCTAATGATCTCTCATCTCGGTTGGAGAGTGACCTGTAGGGCATTTTATCAGGGAGAGAAAAACAGACTTGTTTTAATGCTGTCACAAGAACAGCAGGTGCACTATACGAATTGGGCATGCTGGCAGAATCACCTTCTCTCAGTTCTCAAGCGACGTCCCTGTACAACATAAGAACACAGAGCCGGGTAAGGTTTGATGCTGCGAAGCGAGGAGGAAATCGAGGTCTGCCTTTTTGTCTCACGCGCTAGGTAGCGGATCCTGCCGTTGGATCCGGATTGTGACGACTGCTCTAAATAATTCTCAAAGTGTAGCGTGCTGCAAAATGTCAACTTGCTCGCCCTAGAAAACAATGTAGGTGAGTTGGGCTTTGAGTGGAGAGACGGCTTGTGATTCTAAAGTGGTAAAAAAGGAAGCAGGCTAGACTGCGATATATGGGCTGATTTAATAGTTTCTCTTGTATTAAAGTAGCTTTTTGGAGGACTGTTCAGGAGCTTTCAGCTTTTTGTGAACCTACAATAATCGCTTAAATAGTATTTAAATGTTGACTGTGAAAGCGATAAAACTATGTATAGCACTTTGTATAAAAGTGATTTCAAACTATGCTTGATAAATTTGTATTACTTATTTTAACTATGGAGTTCTGGGTTTAGAAAGAATTTATTGAAACTTTAAATGTTTAAAATTATGTTGGAGGGCAAGGTTACAAAACTGATTACTCTGTACCTTTTAAATAAAATAAAAAAAACATTCATATTTGAGTTTTTTTTGCAAAGGTAGGCATATGTCTACCAGAATGGCAAGTCAGATAAAAAAAAAATATATATATAAATATATCTCAAATAAGGTTTTCACAGTGATACCACAGAAGAACCATTTTGGGTTCCTCGAAGAACTGTTCATGTTACAATTAATAAACAAACCATTTTACACTATAAGGAACTGTTTCCGTGATGGAAAGGTTCCATGGATGTTAAAGGTTCTTCATGTAGCCATACACTCTTTGAAGAAAATGTTCTATATAAAGCCTTAACGGGTTCTGTCAGACGCTTCATGGGGGGAACACATTTCATTTAAGACGTTTCTCCTTACATATAACTTTATTTGGCATAAAGTGTTCTTTAAAATTGAGTCAAGAACCCTAGGGTTCTATATAGAACCCCACATCTACACCCCACACAGTCTAGACGCCAATAAAGAACCTTTATTTTTAAGAGTGGATGAAGTGGTTTAGCTCACACAGCTGAAAGGAAAAGCTAATTTTTTTCAAGTGTGATATTCATCTCACAACCAATTCATACAAATTCGTACGACTTCAATCGTACGACTTCATACGATTCGTCTAAACCCAAATGATTGGTAGGTTTAGGGGTGCGGTCAGGGGTAGGTCATTCGTACGAATTCATACGAACTGGGCAATTCGTAAAATATGTTTTAGCAAAAATCGAATGAATTCGTACTAGTGAGGTCGTATGAATTTGTACGAATTAGCCACCTTGTAAAATACGTACGAATTGCTGTGAGATCGGGTTGGATATTCAGTGTGCTATATCCATCATAAGGTCTTGCATGTAAATATGCTGAGAGTGTTTATACAGTAAGTCTATGTCCACGCATGTGTGTATGCGGATCTCTTGAATATTACATTACGGCATGTATTTTCTTATCAGTACCTTCTCAGTATGTTCCTCTGGGCCTTCATGAATGTGCATGTGACAAAGCCCATCGGGATGCATGTATAGCAGGTGGAATACAGCAGGCAGTGCTGGCATGCCCTCCAACCATCCCCACAGAGAGGGATCACAGCACCCCATTCTTCAGTGGGAATTCCTCCAGCAAGGTGATTTAACAAGCCTCTGATACAACATGTATGCTGGTCAGAAGAATGACTGTTATTTTCACAGTCAAAGAGAACTTCAAGCTCCCTCCGGAGCAAAGAGAGGACCAAGCCTTGGGCAACAAGCCTAGCGGGAATGAAAACTGTCACGCGAGACCCAGCCGACAATCCATCATTCCACGGGTTCACCCAAATTTAGCTTCTGACTAGAAGTCAAAAATACCCGCGTCACATTTTTAACCAGAGCTGTGAGCTGCCAGTTTTTCATGTAGAGGAAATATTCTCATGTGATGCTTTTGATGCTTTGTTTTTATAAAGCGAGACTCAGTGGCAGAGAAGAGCTGAAAAAATGGCACTTGACATTTGCAATAGCTGGATGGTACCTGGAGGCTTAATGTCTATTATATTGGACTTAATCCAATTCGCCTCTATATATGCAGAAAATAGTTTGTCTCTGTGGAGAGTTCACATGATGTATTGCCAAACTAATATGCACCACCACCATGTCATGTTATGATCCAAATAAACTGGAGGGTGGAATCAAGGATAACTCTCTTGAGGAAGGGAGCCTGGATGCATGGAATACTTAAAGGAACAGTTCACTCAAAAATAGTAATAATAAAAAAATCTATGAGTTTTAACACAACATCAATATTATTTCAAACCTATTAGCTGTTTTTAAGCCTATAAGCTCTTTATAATTGCTTATATTTAGAGTCTTCTGAAGTCGTAAAAGTCATAACAAAATAAGGAATTATTTACTGAAAATCTTACTCAAGTTGTCCATCCGTCCATCCATCCATCCATTGCACAAGGTGAGCAAAGTTTGTTGCCATGGGGGTTGGCCACTTAGAAGCACCCCTGGTTCCAGAGAGAGCTGGTCATGGTCATGATTACAGAGATGAAGCTAAAGGATACAAAAACAAAGCATGCCTCACTTCTCCAGCTAGCATTGGTGGAATTAATAATTAATATATGAGTAATTGGTAAGAGAAATATGTTGAGTGTCCGCGTTTCTAGCCTTCTCCAGAGCCCCTGCTTATGCTGACTCTTTATTAAAAGTTAACTTTTCTCATCTCCTTGAATATCCTTTTATTTTCTCCCCTGAACATATCCCCAATGTAAAACCGACCTATTCAATCCCATCAACATTTGATCCATCCCATCGGAATTGATCTTTTTTTTTCTTCATTACCTTTTGTACAACTCCCCAATAATAATGAAATGTGTAATGTGATATTGTATAAGATACTGCTAAGCTCCTTTATAATTCAGGTAAGATATAATGTCATAAGAACTTCTACAGAATTGTAATAGACGAATACAAAATAAAAAGGTGTGTTTAGTGGATTTTTCTCATTGTAAGTGCAGTTGATCAGTGTATTGTATTATTTATGTTTCTATTACAGTCTACTTTCATTCAAAAACTGAAGAAACCATGTTTTTTGAACTGTTAAAAGTACTTTGCAGTCATCTTGGTGCATGTGAGATCACACTTCAATGCTTTTCATAATATGTCAAATGTTAGTGTGTGCATTTCACTCACTGCTGTAAAAAGTTTTTTGGGGATGTCACCTTTTTTTTTCTTTCTTAGCGTATACAGTGAGCTTTTTGAGTGTTGCTCTATTTCTTATACATAGAAAAATGAATTTTCCCTACTTGAGATTGCATTTTTCGCAGGCTATAAATTCCTTATACTGCTTTTTGGGAGACCAGCCAAGTCTGACTGGATATTTTGTTTGATTTTTTTTTTTTAATATATTTGCTCTTTTTGGAAAGCACTTTGGTAACATGTCATTTGCATTGCATTGAATAGGTACTTTAATGACTGGCATGAAATCCTGAGGATGAATGGATGGATGGATGGATGGATGGATTGATTGATATTAGCTTTTCACTCAGTTAATGTTGTGGAAGGTTTAAAGTGTAGCTCCCCCTACTGAATCAGAATTTAGGATTATTAAGAAACGGACAGAGGTCACCATGACTTCTCTCTCGCTCCAGGCCACATGTTCTTTCTATCCTTCCTGCTTTGAAGTGAGAGGTGGAATGTGCAGGACACAGTTTGATCAAAGCAAGAGCAGAATAATTTGGCCTTTGGGACTTTTTGAGGTATCTTAGCCACCTCATCTCCAGACAGCACAACAACAACAACAACAAAAGAGGCCTTCAAAATAGCCACATCCTAGGAATAGTTCACCCACAAAATGAATCATTGTTGACCTTCATGTAATTTCAAATCCACATGAACTTCTTTCTTCTTCTGGAACACAAAAGGTACATTTTTGAAAGATTATATTAGGCTTGATACGCTTTTCAATATTGGGAAAAATATGAGATACCATTTATTCTTGAATTATTTTTAAATTCACCTTTTATGTTCCACAGAATAGAGTCATGGGGATTTGGAACAACTATTCAACCGTGGCTGACTGAAACTGCTGTATAGTCAGTGCTCATTTATAGAAGTTATAGGCCAATAAAGTCTATCTCTTACATATCACAAAGCAGATTTGTTTACTTGGGGCTCAAATATCAAATTTGACTTTGACTTCTCCTAAAAGCTAACAGCTTAGCTTACTTTGTCATTTAACATCATCTTTTTATTAAAATCTCATTTTGGCAACCTCAATGATTGACAGATATTTTATTTTAATATACAGTGTCTATGACAAGTTAGTTTGCTCCCAAAGGTGTCTCATTTCCAGTTCATGGATGCGTTCTTGACAACCACTAATTGAAGGATATTGATTGAAAGTCAACAATAGGCCCTCTGTGAGTGCGGGATGTAACATCTCTTTCAGATAAGCTGATAGCACTGTGCTTTATCTGATTGACGTTTAATAGTGATTCATCCAGAACACTTCAATGCATTCACCAACCTTTCCAAATTAAAGCATCATACTGTAGTTTAACTCTTGTGTTATGAGTTTCTTTCTCTACCTTCCTCTATCTGTATTTTATATTTTATTTTGCTGCTGGTTTCATTATATACTCAGCAAAAAAAGAAACGTCCTCTCACATTCAACTCCTTTTATTTCCAGCAAATGTCTTTACATATGCAAATATTTGTATTATACGGTGGCTGAGAGAGCTCAACGCGCTGCAACTGAAGAAAACACATGGAAATAGAAAAACACCTGCAAATTAAGAAAACGTCTTCATTAGTTTTACAACAGATGTGTCCTCCAGATACTCACAACACAACCAAATACAGAAACGCGCTGCAAAAGTTCACAACACAGCGGAAATGTTTCCTGGGGACTCCAATAAGTGACGAACCCGGCTGGGACATGCTTAAACCCCCTTAACTATTAAAAGGACAAGATATCGCAGCTGACATTCAAACTGATTTTTTAATATGAATATACTGTAGGACTGACCTGAAGGAAAATGCTATATCTGAATGCAGGTACACTCGCTCACTCAATCTCTCTCTCTCTCTCTCTCTCTCTCTCTCTCTCTCTCTCTCTCTCTCTCTCTCTCTCTCTCTCTCTCTCTCTCTCTCTCTCACAATACTCTACATAATACTGTAAGCTTGACACTGAACACTGATCTGCTGTTCACTGATCGATTGCTCCTGTCTGCCTTCCTGCCTGCTGTGAGTTTGTTTGCGTCGAGGCTGTAAGCTCTACGCCTCGTATTAGCTTTGTATTTCTTTCTGTTTTGAACCATCATTTACTATCATTCCTAGTTGTTTATATTACTAAATATAGTTTACCCACCATCTCAGATTAACCTTACATCGCTAGCTTCCGTTATTGTTAGCACAGAACGCGTGTTTACGCGCCACCCGCGCTCATTTATTTATTATTTATTTTCTCTCGCGCGCCCGCGCCTTTGAGTTCATAAAAGCCCAGGTAAGTAAGAATCAGTCAACACAAACGGTGAGTAATGTCTTGTCCTGTTATTGTCACCTGTGTCACATGTCATATGTTTAGTGTAGCCTTCTCCGATGGCAATATAGGATTTATTTGTGATAAATGCAAGGAGACAGTCAGGCTGACGGAGAAGATTTCAGAGCTAGAGACACGCATCCAAACTTTAATTGAGGATAGTAAGGATAGTACTAGAGCTTTAGATACTATTTTGGATGCGCCTAGCATAGTGAACTCTGTACATGATTCGGTTCCGGCTGAAGTAGAGCCCAGGCAGCAGGGCAGATGGGTGACCGTGAGAGATCGCTCTAGTCGCGGATTAAAAAACCACCCTTCCGTTCCGATTACCATAACAAATCGATTTGCCCCACTCAGTGAAACACCCACTGAGAATTCTGTTGATTGTGCCCTGGTAATTGGTGATTCGATCACACGGAACGTGAAAATAGAGACACCAGCCACCATAGTCACATGTTTGCCGGGAGCCAGAGCGCCTGACATCAAAGCAAATTTAAAAGTGCTGGCTAATGCTAATCGTAAATTCTCTAAGATCATTATTCATGTCGGCACTAATGATGTTCGACTCCGCCAGTCGGAGATCACCAAAATTAATATTAAAGAGGTGTGTAAACTCGCAAGTACGATGTCAGGCACTGTAATTTTCTCTGGCCCCCTTCCTGTTCGCAGGAGTGATGAGATAGTTAGCAGATTGGCCTCACTCAATGGTTGGTTGTCTAAGTGGTGTCCGTTGAATAATATAGAATTCATAGACAATTGGAAAAGTTTTTGGGGCAAGCCTGACCTGTTGAAAAGAGATGGTGTTCATCCCTCCTGGGATGGTGCTGCTCTTCTCTCTAGTAATATGGCACATAGTCTTAGAGCTAAAACATGACAATCTGGGGCTCAGGTCAGGAAGCAGACAGACTGGCTAAACCGACCGTCTGCTAGCGGCCTCGCGTCACCAAGGTCAGATAAATCCCATCACATAGAGCCTCTTTCACCTAGATATCATCATATAGAGACTGTGTCTGTTCCCCGAATTTGGAAATCCAAAAAACGTCAGGTAAAAAATTTAATTGATGTTCAACAAATAAAAAACAGATATAATACAGATGAACAAATGATAAAGCTTGGGTTGCTGAATATTCGATCCCTTACTTCAAAATCGCTCATAGTTAATGATATGATTTCAAGTTATAATCTAGATGTGCTGTGTTTGACAGAAACCTGGCTAAAACCAAACGATTACATTACTTTAAATGAGTCAACCCCACAAGATTACTGTTATAAACATGAACCTCGTCTAAAACGCAAAGGGGGAGGTGTTGCTGTAATTTATAGATTTAAGAGATTTCTGCTGGCTACTCTATACAGGCCACCAGGGCACCATAAAGATTTTATCAAAGAATTTGCGGACTTTCTATCAGAATTAGTATTGGCTAACGATAAAGTACTAATTGTTGGTGATTTTAATATACATGTAGATAATGAAAAAGATGCATTGGGATTGGCACTTAAAGACATTGTTCTGTAAACTCAATTGGAGTTAGACAACACGTGTCAGGACCCACTCATTGTCGTAATCATACTCTAGATCTAATATTATCACATGGAATAGATGTTGATGCCGTTGAAATTCTGCAGCAGAGCGATGACATCTCAGACCATTATCTAGTCTCATGTAAATTACATTTAGCCAAGGCTGCAAAGCCGACTCCGTGTTATAAATATGTTAGACCTATAACTTCTGCCACTAAAGATTGCTTTATCAATAATCTTCCTAATCAGTTTCATCATCTCAGCATCCCGGATAGCTTAGAAGAACTCGATATTGCAACAGAAACTTTTAACTCTCTCTTTTCCAGCACTTTAGACGCAGTTGCTCCGTTGCGCTTAAAGAAGATTAAACAAAATAGTCCAACGCCGTGGTACAACGAGCACACTCAGGCCCTTAAGAGAGCAGCCAGAAAAATGGAGCGCAACTGGAAGAAAACAAAACTAGAGGTATTTCGGATTTCATGGAAAGAGAGCTCGATTGCTTACAGAGAGGCTTTAAAAGCTGCTAGATCTGCTTATTTTTCAACCCTATTAGAAGAAAATAAACATAATCCTAGGTATTTATTTGAAACAGTGGCTAAACTAACGAAAAAGAAAGCTTTAAGCACAGAAGTTTCCAAGCAACACAGCAGTAATGACTTTATGAACTTCTTCACTTATAAGATTGATAATATCAGGGACAAAATTATAACTATGCAACCGTCTACTACAGTATCGCATCAGGGAGTGCATTGTAGTCTCCCTGAGGAAAAATTGTTTTCATTTGTTGCTATAGGAGAGGAAGATTTCTGCAAACTCGTTAATTCATCTAAATCGACAACTTGTATGTTAGACCCTATACCGACTAAGCTACTGAAAGAGATGCTTCCACAGATCATAGATCCTCTTCTTAATATCATTAATTCGTCTTTGTCTCTAGGATATGTACCAAAAACCTTTAAGCTGGCTATGATAAAACCGCTTGTTAAAAAACCGCAACTTGATCCTTCAGAATTAGTCAATTACAGGCCGATCTCAAATCTGCCTTTTCTGTCAAAGATATTAGAAAAAGCAGTATCCTCACAACTGTGTTCCTTTCTTGAAAGAAATGATATCTGCGAGGATTTTCAGTCAGGATTTAGACCGCACCATAGTACTGAGACAGCTCTCATTAGAGTTACAAATGATTTACTTTTATCATCCGATCGTGGTTGTATCTCTCTATTAGTGTTACTTGATCTTAGTGCTGCATTTGACACAATTGACCACAACATTCTTTTAAATAGACTGGAAAACTATGTTGGCATTAGTGGAATTGCACTAGCATGGTTTAAATCATACTTATCTGACCGTTATCAGTTTGTAGCAGTAAATGAAGAGATGTCTTATCGATCACAAGTTCAGTATGGCGTACCACAAGGCTCAGTACTAGGACCGCTGCTGTTCACTCTGTACATGCTACCATTAGGACATATCATTAGGAAACATGGAATTAGCTTTCATTGTTATGCCGATGATACTCAGCTGTATATTTCTTCAAAACCTAACGAAACTTACCAATTCACAAAATTAACGGAATGCATAGCTGATATAAAAAATTGGATGACTAGTAATTTCCTACTACTAAACTCTGAAAAAACAGAGATTCTAATTATTGGACAAAAAACTTCCACACGTAATAACCTAGAATACTGTCTAACCCTTGATGGCTGCTCTGTTAAGTCTTCGTCGTCGGTTAGGAACCTGGGTGTGCTCTTTGATAGCAATCTTTCATTTGAAAGTCATGTGTCTAGTATCTGTAAAACCGCATTTTTCCATCTTAAAAATATATCTAAATTACGACATATGCTCTCATTAACAAATGCGGAACAATTAGTTCATGCTTTCATGACAACAAGACTAGATTATTGTAATGCTCTTCTGGGTGGTTGCCCTGCACGCTTAATAAATAAACTACAGCTGGTCCAAAACGCAGCCGCTCGAGTTCTTACTAGAACCAGGAAATATGACCATATTAGCCCGGTTCTGTCAACACTGCATTGGCTGCCTATTAAACATCGTATAAATTTTAAAATATTGTTGATTACTTACAAAGCACTAAATGGTTTAGCTCCGCAGTACTTGAGCGAGCTCTTAACGCATTATAGTCCTTCACGTCTATTGCGATCTCAAAATTCGGGCCAGTTGATAATACCTAGAATTTCAAAATCGACTGCGGGCGGTAGATCCTTTTCCTATTTAGCACCAAAACTTTGGAACAGTCTTCCTACCATTGTCCGGGAAGCAGACACACTCTGTCAGTTCAAAGCTAGACTAAAAACACATCTCTTTGACCTAGCATACACATAATATATTATAGACTTCTATAATTCAATATTAGGCTGCATAGATTAGGTCAGCCGGAACTGGGAACACTTCCCTTAAATCCTGATGTACTCGTTACATCATCATAAGAAGAATGGCATCTACGCTAATTTTAGTGTCTTTGTTTATCCCGAGGTTTTCCCGCAGCCGACCGGATCCAGGCCGTATCCAGATCTGACTAGGAGCTTTGCCTGGACCCGATGACAACGCAGTGCTGAAGTGCCAACTAGCCTCTCCCTATGGAGGATCCCTTTCCCACTCTACAGATAAAATGTTGTGATTCCGGTTCGCGTACCCACCCCGAAGTGATAAAATAAAACAAAATTCTGTATCAAATTTACAGTTACTGTAAATCCGGCCTCTAGTTCATAAACGCCAGAGGAGAACTGGCCCCCGACTGAGCCTGGGTTCTCCCAAGGTTTTTTTTTTCTCCATTAGGTCACCTGATGGAGTTTTAGGACACCAGTAGGTCACTTGATGGAGTTTTTCGGTTCCTTGCCACTGTTGCCTTTGGCTTGTTCAGTTGGGGATATTCAAAATAATTAGCCAAGCATTAATACCATTGATCAGCCCTACCAAACGTGGATGTTTTTTCACTAAGAAACAAACATTATGTTATTTGATTGATATTGTGAAGCTGCTTTGATGCAATTTATATTGTGAAAAGCGCTATATAAATACACTTGACTTGACTTGACTTGACTTCAATGAACAATACCAATCAGAACAAACATAAATACGTTGCTAAGGGTGTTGTGTAGTGATGCATTGAACAGTTGGCTGAAGCGGTTATAGCCGTGTTTTATCGTGAATAAAACACAGTTATTGACCAATCAGAATCAAGGACTAACCGTTTTATAAATATATATGGATTTGGGGTGTAACGGTGTGCAAACATGACGGTTCGGTACATACCTCGGTTTTGAAGTCAGTTTTGGTATGGGTTAGTGCAGCAATTGATTCATCCCATTCAAAAACTATTTATTTGTGACTAAATACACCAAATACACCAAGAGAAATCAAGCCACAAATGTCTTTATCAGTATTTGAGACTCTTTTTTTCCTCCAGTCAGCACTCCCGGTTTCATCCTGGGTGTATATGCTTTATTTTATGTGCAGTTTTGTTGGAAGACATGAAGATGAGTTGACAAGGCTTCAGAGGGAGCAAATGTTCCCTCATGTGGAGCATCACATGAGGAGGTAAAGCCTGAGACTCCCTGTTGGTCCGTGGGTGAAAGGGCTTATGTGTTAGCGGATCAAAGCCTTGGCGGTGTTACCCCCTCCTGCACCATCTCACTCCTCCACACCCTCTCATTCGTCCACCTTCACAAAGAAAACACAGACCTATGATACCAGCCTGTTCTACCCGGGCTTTGATTCACCAGGCACAGGATTCTTTTTTTCTTTCCAGGCACGGCAAGTTGGCTTTGAACTCCGGCATCGTGGAGAGAAAACCATTCAGCTTTGCATGGAAGGAGCTACAATCCAATAACTGCCTGTCTTCTCATTCTCCCTGTGGTATCAGAAACATCATAAATACTTAAATTTAGTTCTAGATTTAGTCAGTACATATGTACACAAGTTTGCTTTAGCTTACAGATGAATTACCTTTTGTTATATAAGAGCAAATGGCCTCATGTGGCGGCTCTTTGGGTCACAGAGGGGCTGAGTTCACATTTTCCACTGTCGTGCTGTGCAGCAAAGCATGTGCTTTGTTTACCTGGATGATTGATTTCAAGTGGAGTTATGTACTGAGCACTGTGAGAACAGGACTACAGCTCTTGTATCTCTCAAACCCATAGGTCATGTTACAGTCATGGCTGGTGTTTAATATAATGTCCGGTTGCTTGTGAATATGCTAGCCCATCCTATAACCTCAATTATTTACTTTCTTATTTACTTGGCAGGGATCCGTGCATTATTAAATCTGGCTCCCAATGCCCGATCAGTCACATTTATTCACATAATAGCTGTTTCAGTGAATTTTTCCATAAATCTGAAATGAGATTTTGGAAATGTAAAATAAGGTTATTGATATCCCCATCTTTGTACTTTGAACTGTCCCTTGAATGCATGGAATACAGAAAATGCGACTTACAGATGTTTGTGATTTATTTTATTAGCCTTTTTTTCATTTTGGATCTTTTCATTCAAATATTCAAAATGATTTTCAACAGAGACAACAAAGTGAGGAATGAGGAGTGACTTTGGCGTAATTTGAAGGGGTTATCCATTTATAAAATGTTATGTAGATACAAAGCTTCAGAAGGTGAATCGTTATGAAGTCTGGATGCCATGCCCGATAAGTCACATTTTTCACATAACATTTCTGTGAACTTTTCCATATATGTCCAAAATGAGATTTTGGAAATGTAAAATAGGGTTATTGATATCCCCATCTTTGTACTTACCTGCTGTTTTACGGCCACCCTGTCTCCCCTGGCTAGTTCTACTCAGTGCGGTTATTTAAAGCCTGATTGGTTGCTAAAGTGACCCATTGCTCAGTTGCCTGCTCTCTGGCTTGTCCTGAGATTTACAGATTCATGTGAGCCAAAGCTCTCCTTCCTGTCTCACACACACACACACACACACACACACACACACACACACACACACACACACACACACACACACACACACACACACACACACACACACACACACACACACACACACACACACACACACACACACACACACACACACACACACACACACAGTAGCAGATTTGGCAGGAGAAGAGATTCTGAGAGATGAAGAGTGAAGAGATGCGCACATTCTTTGTTATACATCAGACGCACTTGTGTGCTCACCATTTATTTTTCTGTAATACCCACACACACAATGCATACACAGCAAAAGCATTCTTGGATACACACTGGATCTATTATGCACCTGTTTTCAGCCCATCTCCTCTCACTTTCTCTCTCTACCTCACACACAGACTCACTCTCTCTTACTTTCACAGCCAGAGTCACACATTAGGCTGTATTCACTGGCCAGTCTGACAGCTGAGCTCTTTGATGCAGAAAGAGAAGAGTGTATCTCTAAGGTAATATTGCACTCTGCTGCCAAAAGGGGAAAAAAAGAGAATGGTTTTGGACATCCAAACTTAATCGTTTTCACACCAGCTGAAGGTCAGCTTTGAGGACAGAGATGATAGGTATTTGTGTGCAGCGTGAAAGTGTCAGTTGGTCATTTTGTGAATCTGAAACGCTGTGATCCTCAAACTCCAAAGGTATCTTATATTTTTCTCGCTCCGATGTCAAGTACGCACCATATGCAATTATTCAACTTGGGGTGGGGGATGGAAATAAAGCAGCATACTGGCCAATACAGGGTATACAAAATAAACAAGCATTTCATAAAAAGTGAATTTTTGAAGCTTATCTTGGACGCACATTCATTATAATAAAAGTTGATGAGGAAATGAGTAAAGCAGCATTAAAGGGTTAATTCACCCAAAAGTGTTCACATAATTTACTCACCCTCAAGCCATCCTACGTGTATATGACTTTCTTCTTTCAGCCAAACATAATCAGAGTTATATTAAAAAAAATATCCTGGCTCTTTCAAGATTTATAATGGGAGTGAATACTACCTGATATTTTGAAGCCCAAAAAGCGCATCCATCCATCATAAAAGTAACAAATACGGCTCCAGGGAGTGATGCGTTTTTGAAAGAAAAATATCCATATTTATAACTTTCTAAACTATAATCACTGGATTCCATTAACGGCCGTACTCTAGTCTAGTTCCAGCGGAAGAGTGACCTCTGACCCGACGTATGACGTAGGATGTAGAAGTAGCGTAAGTTTAGGTGAAATTGGACCCGTCTCGCGGTTCAAACAAATACAGCTGGGCAACAAACTCAAGCTCCTCCAACATTTCTTTTAGACTTCCAATTTATGACGGGTGCTGTGTTTTGCTCTATCCTCTATGCTTCCGCGTACGCGTACTAACTAAGTAAATGTACAACTACATGTCAACTACCAGTCATTAGAGTATAATTAGATTGTCTGCTCAATATCTGATAACACTTTATTTTGATGGTCCCTCAACAGACATTCTACTGACTATAGTAGAAGTAGTAGACTATAGTTTCAAGTACGTCAACTTGAATTCTACTAATCATAACCTAACACTCTGAGAGTTAGTTGACATGTAGTAGCAAATTAATGAGAATTATTTGACATGTAAATGCAAAGTTACTTATAGTGAGTAGACTTCTAAGCATATAAGTAATACTCAAATAAGAATTAGTTGCATGTAGTAGCAAAGTTGTACTATTGAAATAAAGTGTAACCAAAAAGTTCATGCTCGAATTAAGCATCTGTTTCCAAAGAAGCAAAAAGGAGGTTTGAGGTTATTTTTGGGGTGAACTATCCCTTTAAATACAGGAAGTATTACGGGCATATTTTTAAATTTCCAGATAAACTTTTTATAAAAAAAAATTCAAAGAGGTAAAATTTGTTAGATACATGAGTCGTGAAAGTCTTCAGGCACACAGATACACCACGTCTGGACAGATAATGAGACGAACTTTATGTGCATGTAAACACAAACGCTTCCATCTGTTTATGGAGTCACTTTAGTCATGTCTTTGATTTTGGTTTGCTCACATCACTTGTCAAATTAATGTCAGATAAAACAGCAAGGGTCCAACTATCTGTCTTGTAGTTTAAAAAGCCACATTTTATTCAAATTTGGTGTGTGATGATTGTTATTTATATATATATATATATATATATATATATATATATATATATACACGGTATATTGCATATAAGTATACGGTAGATGTTCAGTGATTGTCAAGACAATATATATATATACGGTATATTGCATACAAGTATACGGTAGATGTGCAGTGATTGTCAAGACAATGACAAAGAACTCCGGTCAATTTTAACATTGACCTAATTTTTTTGTACATTTGGAGTGCTTCTTTAAACTGAGTCATTGTCTTGACAATCCCTGCACATCTACCGTATACTTATATGCAATATACCGTGTATATATATATATATATATATATATATATATATATATATGCAACATATCATTTTGCTGAATTGTGCAAATCACTTTTGAAATCTGGGCAAAATCACTTGTGATTATACCGAGGATTCAAAATAAACAATCAGTTGAACCCTTGCTGTTTTATCTGACATTAATTTGACAAGTGATGTGAGCAAACCAAAATCAAAGACATGACTAAAGTGACTCCATAAACAGATGGAAGCGTTTGTGTTTACATGCACATAAAGTTCGTCTCATTATCTTTCCAGACGAGTTCGCGCGCGCGATCATTGGTAACTAAGCAACATCATATCATAATGTCATAGAATATCATAATATCAGAACACCACACAGCACCGTCATCGGCTGACAGTCTGAGTCTCCACTGTTGCTTAGTTACCAATGATCGCGCGAGCGAACTCGACAATCGACTACTGTGGACTTCGACTGAAAACAGGAAGTAAATACAGGTATGTGAGCTGGCTGAATTAACATCATTTTTATTAATATCTTTCACATCTACTGCAGTCAGATTGACCGTGGTCACTCTTAATAACACCACTCACATGGCTGTGCACTTGTAATGACAAATCAAGGATGTTAAGAGTCTAAAAGCAGGTTTAGAACTTGCCCCATTGAAGTCAACAGGGTGCGAATTTTAAAAAGAGGATAACACGGTGTAGGCAACACTGATTTTTGTCGTTTTAAAAATGAGCTCAATGTTAAAATTGACCGGAGTTCTCCTTTAAGATGCAGAGCTGGAGCAAGGACAGATTAAGAAGTGGTCAGCATTTTACCCACACTAATATCTATTATAAAAGAAAATTGATTTTATTAGTTTTAATTACATGCTCACTCAATGATAAAACCATTTGGACTCCCAGACTTCTGTGATTCTCATTGCTAAGCAAAATAACACACAACCTTTAGCTTGGAGAACTTGAATAAGAGGGCTTCAAACAGGATATATGTTTGCCCATAAATAATCTTTGGCTAATGCTTCACCAAACAGCTTTTCTCAACCTCGTCCAGCTCTCCATACTCTGAGGACCAATTTCCCTCCGCATCGATCGATGGTCAATTCCAGCCGGCGTGAGAAGCATCTCTTATTCCCTATGGATTTTCACGTCATCCCGATGACGGACTGCAAATAGTCAGTCGCCAATCATGCCCCACTTTTCCGCTTACCTTAGCCTGTCAGGACGCTTCTTGCCTGAGGTGGCAACGTACAGATGGAATGAGGAAGTGGCCCACATGTGTTTCTGCAGGAGAGGAGGTTGCCGGCACTACATGTGCTCTTCACAACCCTGAAACATTTGGTTAACCTGTATGTGAGTTAAGGAGTATTCACCCTAAAATCATGTTGCTCTATTCCACTATGACTGTTTCATGTTGTGCAAGAGAGGCAGTGCCGCCTCAAAAAAAAATGGATGAGAAAATAATTCACAGTACAATATAAAACACAATTAATACGAAATGTACCATTAAAATCGTATGAATCACCATTTGTATTTCTAAAATGATACTGTCCAACTGCGACACCTGCAGTTAACTTTACAGTTGTTAAAATGATGAAAGAACTTCACGAGAAATAGACTTAGTTTTAATAAATAGAACAATAATTGGTAACACTTTATTTGTATGGTCCCTTTTGAACATTTTTGACTATAAGTAGCATTGTACCTGTTTCAAACTAACTCTCATTAGAGTATTAGTAGACTGTCTGCTTAATATCTGATAACTCTTTATCTTGATGCTCCTCCAAAAGACATTATACTGACTATAAGTTACTTTGCCTCGTCATTTCAGAACATCACTGCTCACCACTGCTCAATATCATCCTTCAAAACATCTTCTTTTGGATTTCTCTGAAGAAGTAAAAGTCCTTTGGCTTTGGAATATTATGAGAGCGAGTAATTGATGACACAATGTTAATTCATTTCTCACTCAGCTATTCCTTTTAGCTGTGGCTGTGGAGAAAAGCCAGGAAGTGAGAAGACGTGTGTGGAACGGAGGCCTGAGAAGACAGGAAGAGACATGGACAATACTTATGAATATTCCAGCAGCAGTGAGTGAAATTGTTCAGGGTGTTGACTATGCTCCTGAAACTTGATTGACATGTTCCTCACAAAACTTCAGGTTCACTCCTCAATGAACTGAGCTGATTATGCTAATAAGACTTCATGAATAGAATGAAGCTTCACTCCTCATCCAGCAGCAGTCTAGCTTATGCACTGCAGTGTGTTAGCACCTAATGCTGCTATGTGACCTGCGCTTGAATTAGCAGATCTGGGATCTGTCAGCTGCTGTATTTGACAGGATCTTCTCTGGCTGTCTGTTTCTTAAGCCTTGATACTTGTCTGGAGAGCAGTGCCATGGTTATGCAGACCTGCCTGACATTCTGTTTCCAGTATTCTGCTTCTAGCTTAACCACATGCCCTTTTTACTTCTACACATAAGGTGTAAGAATGGAAGATTCTATGTAATAACTCTGAAATTAGTCTCCACTTACAAAAAAATAAGAACTTCAAGTTCATTTTATTAAAGTTTTTAATAAAGTATTTAAGTATATATACTAAAAGTATAGCCTACTTGTAAGTGTACAGTTTCAATACTACTTGGGACAAATTGGCCCACATTTTGGTATGTAAAAGTATTACTTTTAAGTATACTTTAAGTGTAACAGTAAACTTTGAGACACGACTAGGAAAAAAATATTTTTTTTTTCGTTTGTACTGCAACTATACTACAAGTGCACTTATATACTGATATTTACTTGTCAAATACTTGTAGTAATTTCTTTTAGTTTATGAAAGTATACACTTTGAAGTATAAACTCAGTAAACTACCAGCTTATTAGATTTAATACTGAAAGTATACTTGTAAGTTTTTTTTAACTGAACATAACATCATACTTCTAGTTTACTATTTATATATTATTTTTGCACTTTAAGTACTACTATCTTCCTATTTAGGTATTCTTTTTTTATATTGGAAATATACATTTAACTGTACTTTTACTCTTTCCATTTTAAAAACATTTTATTCTAGCTTCATGTATTCATTTTTATCAGCTCTTGAATGTGGGTAAGTACGTTTTTTAATTAAAAAAGCTACATTTTAAACAAAAAACTGAGAAATTTGCATTTTTGTCAAAGACTACGACCGTATCAAGACAGTTCAGTTAAATTCAATTTAATTCAGAATGGACATATGATGTTTCCTGCACTGTTAAAAACTGTTAACACTTTAGAAATATCTAAGTAAATATCTAATAACAGGATAAAATAGTAAATATGTGCTTAAAGCACAATTGTATAAAAATGTCCTGGCACTTGTTTTCAGATAATGTATATTCATTTTTTCCACTGAGTTTGTAATTGTCATATATATATATATATTTTTTTTCGTTTCTATCATCAGTTGTTGATTGGAAATGGCTTGAGGCCATTTGTATATATAAAAATAAAAATAAAAAGCAGACATATTTATTGGAGAAAGATGGCATACATTACCAGAGTGGAATGTTTTGTTTCAGCAGAAGATTTGAGTAAATTTTATTAAAAATGATGAGGTCAAAACAATTTTTAAAAAAATGAAACATTTGCATGGATGAATCATTTAAAATATGATTAATAAGGTGTAGAGTATTAGCTAAGGTGGATTTTCATTTCATGCAACTTTGAAAGAAATGTATTTTAAAACTTTTTTGGGGGAAGGTAACATCCCTGTAACTATTTAACTAAAGAGGTTACTGAGAAAGAAAACATATCTTAAATTTAATAAGATCTATCTTATTTTATCTTATACTTCATACATATCTTGTGTAGTATAATCACATTCCCCCTTCTTTAAAAAGAAAAATAGGCAAACAGTGGTTTATCTATATAATGTTGAAGACCAATGTTGGCTTTGCATGGCTGCTTGTAAGGAACTTTTTGGATCCTAAAATTACACACAACACTTTAAATTCTTTTGTATTTTGCAGTCTACATGAAGTGTGTCATTTAGAGACAGGACCTCACATTACATTCTAAGAGTCGTTTGAGTAGTTTCTCAGAGTAAAAAGCTGCTTTGTTTTCACAGTAGAGTAGTAGAATTAAAATGTTTTTACAATAAACAATACAAGTCATAGGAAAAAATAACAATGTGTGTGTGTGTGTGTGAGAGAGAGAGAGAGCGTGTGTGTGTGTGTGTGTTGGGTGGCTTCTACAGCTGTTGTACTCTGGGTCGACGTAAGTGACTCTCTAACAGCTCCAGTCACAAGAATGCAGGAGAACATCTGCTTCACTGAAAACAAATCATCATTAAATGAAGGCCTTGAAGTAAAAGCATCCGCTTCTCAACAGAATCATCTCAGCAATTTGTCCAATGATGCACCACAGTATGGGCCCACATTAATTAACTGGAAAACAAAATGAAGCAACTAGCCAATCTGTCAACAGCATGCTCTTTTTCCCAGTTATCGGAGTGTCACTGTGTCGTGTTGGGTTTTGCAATATCCTTGAACAAGATCCTACAGCATGATCCGTAAAACAGCAGTATTAACTTTAATTAAATCTAAAACTATCAAAAATATGTTCATTGAAAGGAAGTTTAAATAAAATAGAATAGAAACATAACTTAAACTTACAAATGAACAGAATTAAAACTAAAACTGAAATAAACAAATAATGCTATTCACAGAAATGACAAAATCACACAAACTTAAACTCGAATTAAACCTGAAATATAAATAATAATACTGCAGTGAACACTTTTATAGTCACTTAGTATTAAACATAAAATTGTAACTGGCATTGCACTTAAACTAGGAGATGGCTATACTTACTGTAGGTATTTATTTATTTATTTATTTTTTTTCTGGGTCTGTTCTACTCTTGACAGGATCTACATGTTTGGCTTTGCCCTCCAGTAAATCTACTGTGATAACCCTAGTAAAAAAAAGCATACCAAAATGCATTTAAAATGTTTATTTAATAAGTATATTGCAAATACATGAACATATTATACTGACAGATTGCTTGAAACTTACTGATATAAATATTATAAGTAACATTTATTTGGAGTTCTTCTTTATTGCACAAGTTACATTTCTTAAGCCTAAATGTGTTTTAATATCACTATTATCACTGCATAATATCAGTCTTTAAATTCAAAATATTTAAAGTGTACCTAAAGTATATTTGCAATAGTTAGACTTTAGCACAATCAGATCTACTATTATCTTTAGCTCGACCTCAGCATTATTTCAGAATAACTAAAGTGCATTAAGAACAACAGTAGTTGTTCAAATTTAGCAGACTTTAAGTATATCAATTTAATATACCAACCGTACAATTGCAGGGTATTTATATTAAGAACACAAATATGTAAATGTATTTGTAGTATACTTCGCATAAAATAAATGTTCAAATACATTTTGGTATACAGTGTTTATTTTTCACTAGGGAAACGATGCCCAGGTTCAGAGATAGTACTGCAATTCACCCACAGCCATGATCGCAATTACATTATTATTAAAGAAAGCACAAGGAAGGAGATGGACCTCAAATAATGGGAAAAAAATCTACTTTCAGACAGAACAATATATGGTGTTTAATCACACAACTCCAGTGTATTTTTTATGTTGATTTAATGTAACTAATGTATATACTTATTTTAAAATGATAATGCATATGAAATTTAAAAAAATAAACCTGAAGATATTTTTCCAAAAACCAAGTGACTATGAATTTATTTGAACATTTATTAAAATTTTCACATTTCAAACATACAATTGAATAAGACAGCTCTCCAATGCAATATCATCTTAACATTGGTAAAACAAAATACACATTCATTAGGATACATATTTATTAAATATATATCTGTACTGAGTTTCAAACAAATTCATTCCTTTTTTGTAAATATTTAGAAAAATGAGTCAGCACACCTGTACATGTAAGCTGATATACTTTGTCAAATCATCTGCATGGACATTTTCAATATAATTTGTTTTTTTTTTAACAAATAACAATAACATCTTTAAATTGAAAAAATACAACAACAATTTAATGCCTTTAACTCATCAATTTTAAACAGCACCTGGTTTGAAAATACATGAATTCTGATCAAATATACTGTTCCTTTATAGGCTAATAATCACATATATCTCTACTGAGTGTTTCAAACAAATTCATTCTTTTTTTGTAAATATTTAGAAAAATGAGTCAGCAGCACCATAGGACACCTGTACATGTAAGCTGATATACTTTGTCAAATCATCCTCATGGACATTTTCAATATAATTTTTTTTTTTTTTTTACAAATAACAATAACATCTTTAAATTGAAAAAATACAACAACAATTTAATGCCATTAACTCATCAATTTTAAACAGCACCTGGTTTGAAAATACATATTCATTCTGATAAAATATACTGTTCCTTTATATACTACTGAGTGTTTCAAACAAGTTCATTTTTTGCAACTATGTAGAAAAATGAGTCATAATCACATTTTCCTTGAAGAAGGTATTCCACTTTTCTAAAAATCTGGATGCTGTTTCCAGGCCAAGCATCAAAGCAAAATCTTGTTGGATCTGAAGAAAAAAAAGTGTGCTTAGAGTACCAAATAATGACATCAGAAATTAGCATTGGTAACATTTAAGCACAAAAAGTAAAAAAAAAAAATAAAAAAAAAAAAAATCAGATGTTCATAAATCATGTACTGGTCTACAATGATATGGTCACTTGCAAATGTATTAATCGATCGTCAATTAATTGTAAACATCCACAATTTTAAGCAAGGGATATTCCACATTAGGTGAAGGTTGCAGCAGAGAGGCTAAAATCCAATACTTTGGATTATGGTGCTAGCATCAATACTCACCAGACCTTAAGTGTCCAGGAAACGAGGAAAAATTTGAAAGATGGATGTGGACTTCTTTGGGTCCTTTACAATCTCCTGACGGTACTGAAACGTTTCTTTCATCTTGCAGAAGATTATATCACGATCAGTGCTGTGCTTAAGCAGTGAGATCGCTTCCAGGCAATCATCCCCTGTTAGCTGATCTGTAAGGCAGATATTTTCCTCCATTCTAGGACCACAAGTTTTCTCATTTGATCGAGAGGGCATTTTACAACTAGTGTTTCTCTGAATCGTCTTTAGGCGATTCATAATAAAACCTGTGCCTCTCTGTGCGTCATAGTATTGTTCCAAGAGAGAAATTTGGGTAAAACGAACACACTAAAAAAAGCTACGATATTAAATTTCACTCATCTTGAACAACAAGCAGAGATACTTATATAGCCTGTCTTCCCTTCAGGATCTTTTAAGTTTGGAAAAAGAGTAATGATGCCAAGGGCATGCATCTCTCTTGTGGCCTTAAGTGGTATCCTTCTGCAATGATAAACAATATACCATGACACCAAAAACTAGTCTATGTTTACTTGGGGTAAAAAGAATAGCATCTATTAAACTGTTCTTGGTACACTTGGTGTAACAAGGGGTGACAACTAACGTTAATATAAAAAATAAAAAAATAAAAAATGACTCGGCGGAATAAACACAACCTGTTTAACTGTTAAGTTACCCGGTCTTGAGTTAATTGCTATCTGTCGGTTGATGCAGTGCTTCCCTCCAGTACTTATCGAGCACGTTTTTGCGTGTCTCACGAAGGCCATGTCCACACAGACACAGGTATTTTTATAACCGGGAAACGCAGTATCAGGACACTGAAACCGAACATTTTTGAAAACCCCTGCCAGGGTGAGGATTTTCAGAAACGCCGGTTACAGTGTTGTCAGTAGGCTAAAACCGGGCTTTTGCCTTGCGACGTCAGAGTAAAACGCAGGAGGAAAAACTCCGGTTATAAAAATAGTAAAATGGTAAATGACAGTGACTAATCTTTTATAATGGACCTACAATTTTTTACATCTTAGTTTTTAGGCCTATAACGTTACCCGTGAAATGGTTAACTGAAGATGAACGGCAGATCAAAAGCGCGCGAAATTAAACTGAGGCAAAAGATACTGAGTAAGAAGTCAACCACATACGTAATGTTTGTGTAAAATGAGGCAAATGACAAAAACACTAAAATAAAATTAATTCAATTCGTTCACATGTGCAGATGTTGATTATGTGTGAACACCCAAAGGAAACACTCGGCATTATCACTAAACAAGTGATAAAGCATATATTTGTAAATGAACACCAGATTTTATCACTAGCTGCCCAACACTAGGTTTTTCATCACTTAGACATTTGCTGTGTTATATGTGATGGCTAAAGGGTTGCCAACTGTCCCGATTATTGGGCCTAATTTATTTGTCCCATATACGGGACCTCTCTTGTCCTGTTTATTGAGTGCTGATCTGACTGATACAACAGCAATACACTTAAGAATGACCGTGACACTTGAGAATGACTTTATCAAACCACGCGCATCAGACCATACCAAATTGAGAATTAATTATTCTTTTGGGACAGATAATTTTATTTGCGAACAGAATCCTCTGCCGTCTGGTCGCTCCCGGTTCGATCCTGGTTTTGATTTCGGCAAATCAGTTTTGGTGAATTTAAACAACTTGATTATTGTTCATGAGTCCAACATCCAGCCACGCAAGGAAACATCCAATCTACTACCCGAGGGAATAATATGCTGATGTGATTTGCTGCCCAAGAAACATGTCTGATTATTATTAATGTTTTTAAAAAAAGAAGTCAGGATCATTCTATGAATAGAAGGCGATTTATCCTAAATAAAAAAGCTTTTGTAACATTATATATGTCTTTAAGTCACTTTTGATTCCTTTTATGCGTCCTTGCTGAATAAAAGTAGGCTATTACTTTCTTTAATTTCTTTCAAATGTAGTGTATAATGTTACAAAAGCTTTCTATTTCAGACAAATGTTATTATATTGAACTATGTTTTGTGTGTAATGTGACTGTTTTGTGTGACCTTAAAATTCGTTTTAGAATTAAATTGTAGGCCTACATAAGGTTAAGCAAAACAAATGTGTTTATGTCTGAGAACCTTTTAGACACATACGAACCTGAAATAACATATAGGCTACCTGCGTGATACAGTACAAATATTTTGAGTGTCCCTTATTTTCATGTAAAGAACCGCGATTGTCCCGCATTTTTTTTTTCAGAAGTTGGCAACCCTAGGTGGCTATTACATTGAAGTGAGAGTTTGATATAGAACGGTCAAGCTCTTGATGTCCTTTTCAACTGTCTTTATAATGAGAGCAATGAGAGCATCATCCTCACTGATGATGTCAGCACTTGCGCCGTGAGCGATTTGCATTCAGTCCCTCGAGCTCTCTGGGGCAGTGACTGAGAAGATTTATGCCCAACAAGTGGATCACTGTCACCATGTAATCATAATAAACACCGTGGCCCATCCCAGCTGATACCTCACTTTGAATTTAGAGCACGGGAGAGTACCAACATTTATAGTGATCTTGGAAGTCATATAAGCATTCATCTCAACATTACAGTCAAAATATGTAGGCACCCTGTCACCTGAAAGCTAACGTATTGATTTATGTGCAGAAAACTAACCCGGCACACAGATTATGTTAAAACACAGCGAGTGAATGACAGCTGTGGGGGCTCTGTCAAAATCTTGTTAACTAGATATTTGATACTGTAAATGCAGTGGTCACATTTTTTCCCATTTTCTTTTTCTCCAGCATGTTTTCCAATTTGTCCTCAAAAGAAAGCTATCTCTTTTGCTCTCTCTTACCAGAATCCACATGTGTAAACTACATTAGCTTTATATACTTGAATACAAAGAAGACTCGGCCCACATCACGCAAAATTTATTTTCTGTGAATTCGACTTTTTGAGTTGTTTCAACTTGTAACTGGATTTTAGGGTTTAAGTTGCTATCTATAATGAAGGATGTCTCTTTAAAGCTGTGGTGTGATGATAGAACAGTGTAAATAAATATATATATACGGGTGTGAGGAGACTGTGGCACATTACTCGAAACCTTCATTTTGAATTTGAATTTACTAGAGAAGTGCCTGTTGTGTTACAATAAATGTTTCATGATGCATTAGCGACAGATAAAACAGGAATGCCTATTGCATGCTTTGGGGGGAAAATAAAGATATGTTAAGCACGATTAGCTTTAAGTAAAGCCTCACCTTTGCTTTGAACTCAAGTAAATCCTTATAATGCACAAGAAATATAATTTTCTGTGATTAGCCTTACTTAAAGGGAAATTTAAAGGATTCTTGAAGGAAACTGCTGCATGCCGAGTTCATGGCATGCCATGTCATAAATACCATAATTTTGAGATGAGAACACTTGACATTCTACTCTGAGCTCTTTGTGTATTCGGACTGGGATTAATGAATTTCTATGGCAACAAGACCTAAATGAATCTGCAGCGGTCAGGTGGTACAACGGTCATATGGTACAAGTAGGAACTTTCTCAAAGTTATCGGGTTACGAGAACGTGAATAATTTCTCCCTTCCCCCCTTTTCCCATTGTGAGTATTTGCAGTGCATTTGTATTTGGTTGTGTAGTGATTATTTGCAGCACATGTGTTAGCAAACTAATGATGTTTTCTAAATTTGATTGTGCATTTTCTATTTGCATCTGTTAACTCCAGTAGCAGCGCGTTGAGCTTTGTGCTATTTGCAGCGTGACACAAAAATGTACAGGCCCTTTTTTGTAGGTGTATAAAATTCAAAGATGATTCAATTTCTTTTTAACAATTTGTTATTTCAGAGTGTAACCCGGGTAACCCAGGCTACCAGTAAAGGAATACGGATGTGAGTTAAGGGTTTAAAAAAAACTGAGAGGAGGAAAGAAATATAAGCATTTTAGAAGGACAGTAGAATCACCCAATCACTGATTATGCTGCAGTGACAGACACTTCAACCAGCCAATAGCAGCAGCGCATTTAGGTCGCGCCCGCGCCTCTGCCAGTGAGAGCAGCAGACGAGAGAGAGTCAGAGATTTATAGCGAAAAGAGGCAGAATATGACAAAAGGTTTGTATGTTTGAGTGAATACGATAACTTAGAGAAGCTGTCTACGGAGTGAGAAGAGGACGAGGCAAAGATTAAGAAATAGAGGCTGATGCAGACATCAAAGCGCTGCGTATGAATGCAGCTTGAAATGTACACTATTTTCTTGCCTTGCATACTTCAAATATCATACTTCAATATTCAATATGATAATATGCTTATCTTTATTATAAAAATTTTGCGAACTCTGCAGCGAACTGTTATGGGTTTGATAACGTATTAGTGTTCGCGACTGTGCATGCACAGCGCGCAAGCCAGTGTTAATTTTGAAAATGGGCTAAAGCGCTAGTCGAATGTGAAAATGCTAACGAGTTAATGAAATACGACAGAGTTTGAGTTTTAATTGTCAATAAGTTGAAATGTTGAGTTAATGTATGTTTTAAAGTACATACATGCGATTTGTTCATGAGAGTGTATTGATTATTGTTTCTGCATTGTGTTCTACAAGGCTGTTTTTTTTTTATAGAGATTGTGATACGGATGTGAGTTAAGGGTTTAAAAAAAACTGAGAGGAGGAAAGAAATATATATGAGATATATATATTGATATAAATCTCATATATATATATGAGTGATTTTGTTTCTATCTGTCTGCAGGTAGAAAATGCTGTGAGGCAAGGGAAGACAGGGCTTGCCTGCACTGATGTGCAGAATTGCTGGAATGCCGGGACAAAAAGCAATACTGGGCAGCCAAAAATCAGAGATGTGTCTTTCCAAAGACAAAGTAGAACTAATCTATACAAACCAGCATCACAGGCATCCTCCTCCAGCATAGTCTCTACACCTAGTCGCAAGGTAAAAGTCCATGAGACACTGAAAGAATGGCAAAATTACTGTCTCTCCACACCAATAGCGGCACTTTTTACTGCACCTGGCAGTGGACTAATGCAGCTCACTTTTAACACCAGCCTCCCTGCTCAGTCTGCCGAGACATCCAAAGCTCCTCTGCCCCTACATCATGGTGATCACAACACACAACTTGAATGTGAGAAATGTATGGCATTCTATACCACATACATTGACATGACCACAACCCAATTAATGTACATTGAGCAGCACACAAAATAACAGAGCAGGGAACAACTGTGGCATGACGTGCGACGGGTACGGATAACAGCAAGCACAGCCAAGAATGTGCCAGTTCGGGCTACCACAGCACCAGACAAATTATTGTCTGAACACCTCCATCCTACCTTTCATGGTAACGCGGCAACCCGGCAAGGAGCAGAGGGTGAAGAGCACGCCAGGCAATACCTGCAAGACCAAGGTCATGATATCGATGTGAAATGTTTGGTGGTTTGCCCGAGTGAGCCATGGCTTGCTGCGAGTCCGGATGGTGTCATGAACAAAGACACACTACTGGAGATCAAGTGCCCTGTCTTAGTCAAAAACCAGTCCCTTACTGAAGCACTTGCTGCTAAAAGCAGTGAGATCAAACGCATGCCCACAGGGAACTTCCATCTGTCCTTCAATGGGCCAAAGGGATATTACATGCAGGTGCAACTCGGCATGCACTGCACAGGCCTACAGCAAGCCTGGTTGGTGATTTGGAGTAACACTGAATGTCTGCAGCTCAAACCTTTGTTGAGGGACACATATCTCAAGGCTGCACTCCTTCTATTTCACCCACATGTTGCCAAAAGTTGTCGATGACTTCGATGATGGAAGGCTGGAGTTGTGCTCCAGATACATGAATGTTGTAAAATCAGCATGACCTGCCTATGTGTACTGGGTTGATTAGTCATTCCTTTTTTAACCCCCTGTCCCCTGTTGTCACAAATTGGTGACAAATCCTTTCTAGCTTTTATTTATTTTTATCAAACTGATTTATGTACTTAATTTTCTTTTACTTACTTTATTTTTATATCAGTCAGTTATCATTTATCTTTATTTATTTATTTATTTATTTTATGTATTTTATTCCAGTCTTTTTCTTTTTGTAATATTATGAGATTTTTTCCTGTACTTACCTTGTTTTTATTTAATTTAATTAGTTAATGAAATTGTCCCTTTGTAATGGAATAGGATAAATATTGTCAATATTTTATTGTCATGTGTCAATATTTACAATACAAGAAAAAGAATAGCATTCACACACGTTTTTCTTAGTTAAAACTCTGTTTTGGCTTATCAATAATAACACCAGAAAGGGTACAATACAATAAATTTACACGGTTTTCTAGCTGAAGTTTTTATAATGTGTATATATATATGGTAGCACTTTATTTTAAGGATAAGAAATTAGACACTAATTAATGACTAATAACTGCATTTGTAAGTAACTTATGTACTTTTATGCCATTACAAGCTATTTATAGGGCCTTTAGTTTATAAGTATGAAATAAATATAGAATGGGCATTTCAACAGACATTTAAATTTGCAGAGAAACACTGTTTGTTCTCTTGAACCATACAACCAATAAACACAGTAAATGCCCATTCTATATTTATTTCATACTTATAAGCCACACATTCACACTGTGTACTGGGAACTTACAATGTATGTAATTGGCACAGTACAAGCTATTAGTTTGATTTATTTTTAGCTAATTAGTAGATTGTTAGGACAGAAACAAATATAAAGGGGCTATAAGACAAAAATAAAACAGCAGCCAATAAAGGCCTTATAAATAGCTTGTAATGGCATACAAGTACATAATTAGTTACCTACAAATGCAGTTATTAGTCATTAATTAGTGTCTAATTTCTGATCCTTAAAATAAAGTGTTACCATATATATATAGTAACACGACATGGCAACTAAACCCAAATAATTTACATTTTTATTATGCTTCTTCTCGTTCAACTTGCTGTATCTTCTGCTGCTATCTTGCTTCTCTTCTGCTGCTTCTTCTCGTTCAACCTGCTGTATGTTTACATTCGCATAGCTGTCAAAATGGCCGCCACGTCCCAGAATGCAACGCGGCACCCAAGCCCTATTGTACTGAATTTTTCCACCAGATTTCCACTGGGGCCGATCGCACTTGATTGCAAAATGAATGTGAGTCTATGGGGCTAGACGGCTAAATTTGTCTCTTTCACCCGATTGCCGTTGAGAAATCTCAGATTTGATTGTAGGTTTTGCAAGTTCAACATGGGTTATAGGTCGAAAGTTGAATGAACGAGTACTTATGTCCTTTTGATTTCTTACAGGTTGAGTTGTTGTTGCCCATAACACGTTAGCATTCTGCTAATTAACGCTGATTGGTCCGTGAATGCCTGATTACGACCAGAGATACCGCTTGATGGCATAGTGGCATCTGAAGCGGGACCAGAATGTTAAGGCAGACTTAACTCTTCTAGCACGTGTATTTACCTGTGTCAGCTGTGTTGTCGATGCCTCGAGAGAAAAGAAAGTGCAGAGCGCGAAAGCACCAAAGTGACTGAAGGATTGCCGTAAAGCAGTGTCTCTGGTCGTACGATGTGTATGACGTCATTGACATTTTAAAAGACATTTTTTAAAGCAAATAAGTGACTCTAAAAACACCCAGCAATGTGTAATTTCTTTGCATCTCCTTTCGAATACAAGATTATATCCTGAGAAAAGTGGCTTTTGAGGGGTATAGCTCCATAGACCTCCATTCTTTCTGCACTCGTCCTGTGAGTGCCCTCATATGGAACCAGAGTGGAACTGCAACCAGTTTGAGTTTGAGTGGAAGTTCTCCCCTTATTAGACATTCTCCGGTTCACATCTAGCCAAGTCCAGTTCATATCCCCGGATGTGTTCTTGATCCGCCCCTTTTACCGAGGCTGCATCGAGAGGTGACTTGAGACAGCCAGGTATCCCAGAATGCATCTCGCATCAACCAGCAAGCGTCAATAACAGATTAGAAAACCCGCATAATATAAAAATGCTACTGTTATTGTGTCACGAAATGCATTTTTAAGAGTTTTTCAGGCGAGAATATAGTTATTTTATAGCTCAAATCTTTGGTTTATTTATAAAGATAGCGCCTATTTGAAAATTTTATCTGACGTTTTCTGAGTTGTGAGATCTGGCGATCGCTGGATAGCACGTATATATGATATATAAATCATTAATCTATCATTTGTTTCCTGGCGAAACGTTTTGTCTGAGGGCAAAGTGAAGTTTCATAACTTTATATATTTAGTCTATTTAACTTTAACTTTGTAGCCTAGAGAGCTGACTTATGTTTGACTGAATTGTTTGCTTTATTTCTTATTACCTTCTTATACCTTTTAGGCTACTTATACTTTTATAATGGATATTAATGATCATTTAACTAAAAGGGTTGTCATTTTATTTATATATTTAAAACATATAAAATATTTTATATATTTATTTTATTATACATGTTACCTACATTCTCTTCACTGTATACATGTATAATAAAATAAAATTACACGACCCTGTCTCTTTTTGCTAAATGTCAGTTTTAGTGATCAATATTATAATGTATCATATTTTTTAAAATTAAAACAAATAGAGGCAGGGTTGTGTTTTATATTTCTTGTTGTTATAAATATATGCAGTGAAGATAATCAATTGTGTTGCCTGAACCACATTTGTGTGGCCATTAATATGTTTAAGATTTTTTTTAATGAAAATGAAAAGAGGCAGAGTGGTGTTTTATTGTAGCCTAAATATACATAAAGAGATAACCGGAGTAGCCAGAGCGAGCTGAATGACGCTATAAAGAACACAGCTGTTCCATTTGCAGAATTATCGGACTTGCGTCCTCCCGTCCTCAGGAGTTCGTTCTCCTGAGTCGAACTTGTCAAGTCCGACGTCCGAACTACCAAGGACTCAAGTCCGAAGTTTGCGTACTTGGTATTGATAAACGGCCATTAACTTTGAATTGAGCTATCCTAAAAGAAACAATTCTTTTAACTGAATTGTTTGATTCATCAACTGAGAATCAATTAATTGAATGTTGAGCATTTGATTCACATTACTAAAAAGACTACTAGAGTTTTGAGGGAAAATAATGGTTTATTTGAATTTGAAAAGTGAAATTCAGAATCACATTCTGTACATTGAATCAAATTTAGTGTTTAAACACAAATTCTGCGTGTTCAGGTTAAATGCACTATTTTGTTTGAAAATATTGTTTACTTTTTTTTTTATGTGTTGAATTGTTCAAACTGTTTTTATTTTATTGTACTAAGTCAATGAGTTTAGAGCTGAGTCGAGCTGTTCAGGCTGCTTATCCAAGTGCCTACAATTCCAAAAGGAGTGTGGATTACAAATATTGTCATTTATTGTAACTTGCTAATCAGCTGATTTCAATTGTGATTTGCACATTTCAAGCAAACAAAAAAAGAAAGAAAGATAATTTAGTTTTAATACAAAACCTCAATTGAATCATAAAACAGACTCTGTGTCTATAATTCACCCACACGCTGTGCTGCCTTCCTCTCTCCAGTAGTCGCACCTTTCTTTTGATCCATTGGCCCATATTGAACCTTAACGCTTCAATAAACAATGTATACAGACAGACTATTGAGTCAAACATGCGCTTGTTACTCTACAACATACAATGCAAATAATACATTTAATATGATTGATATTATAAAGTAAATTACTTGTAAACCATGTGGAATGCCCTTATTATAATAATAATAATGTATTATTATTATTACTGTTTAGGTTGATTAAAGCGGTTCTACAATAGAATTTCTGCACTTTTCTGCTCTTCTGATGAACGTTGATAGATGATATTAGTTTTACAGAACGTTATCTATTTCAGGTGGTTTTATTACTGTATGGATTAGCAATGGGAGCAGTTTTTGATGGAAACAAATAATAGAAAGATTAGCTTAAATCTATCCTGGAAAACCACTGTTAAGTACAGAGTTGGTTTGGTGATATATCACTGATTATGTCTGAGTGTTGCTAAGTGTTTCACTTTATAGATGCTGACGACTTGTGAAGTAGAGTGGTGCTCTGTGCTCTTAGTGTGAGCATCATTTGAGTCATTGATTCTAGCAGAGCTATTGATCTGCTCAAGTCATCCTCCTGTTCTTTCCTGATATTTCCTTTGCAGACCTAAGGAAATCTCATTCAATATCATATCAGTAATGGGCCTAGGTGAGCTTATTAATAAATATTTTTTGGCGATACTCTTCATTTAGCTTCAGTGGCAGTATGGACCTCAAACTCAAGCAAACCTCAAACTTTTTCTATTGAACTGTCATTTAAATAGTAATGCAGATTGAAAAATGCTAAATAGAAGCATTTTTCACAAATGTTGTCAGAATTTTGGACCCCACTGTATCTTTCGTCATTTGAAACAGCGGAATTAAAAAATTGAAATAAGCCCTTAAATGTTTAATAGCCTGCCATTTTGCCAGAAATTTATCTTGATTTAAGTAGGACAATGACAATGGCACTAGTTGACTTTGCTGTTCTGCCATCAGGCTAAAACTTTCCACTTCTGCAGACACAATTAATTTGATAAGTTTTTTTTACTCCAAACAAAACATCGCTGCTAGTGCTCACCACGAAACATGCTGGGAGTGAAACAGGATTGTGAATGCATCAGGAGAGGCCAGCAGCAGTCCTGCTTTATCCATTTTAAAACCATTCAGAACAGGCAGCATTTGTCATTTCCACAGTTCCACATGCAGTGCCAGCCTTTCTCTCACTTCCAGCAGATAAGGGGCTTACGTGAACCCTGCACTTTGCAGAATGAAACGCAGCTGAAGTACTTAGCCAGGCACATGCGTTAGATAAATCAAAGCGTAAAAGATTTTGGCTATGTAGAGAGTGTGTGAATTCTGTATAACCTCACATTCACCATTTTTCTGCAAATGTGAACTAATGGCACAAGTAAAGGCTCTAAGCTGTGGACAACCTTTTGTTTTTCTTTTCCGATTTGAATGATTCCTGCAATCCTGTATGCCCTAACAAAGCACACATGGGTTTGGTTGTGTATATAGATTACATTTCAACAAGGTTCATTGAAGTGTGTTGTCTAGTAGAGCAACGGTCTTGTTTCTGCCACGGAATAAAGAAATTAAAAAAAGGTAATTGCAACTTTTTAACTCACAATTCAGACTATTTTCCTCAGAATTTAAATATATAAACTCGCAATTGTGAGTTATAAAGTCTGAATTGCGAGATTCTCAGTTTATATCTCACAATTCAGACTTTAGCCCTATTCGCACGGGATACGTATTACCTGGTGACCTCTAGTCATTTGTAATAATTGCAGAAGTTGTCTGTGATCTTAATCCCGTGCGAATTGGCCATGTCTGTAATTTGTAAAGTAAAAATTCCCCCGCAAATGACCTTCCATATTTCGCCGAACACGAGATCCTGTGGTAATATTAGTCCCGTGTGAATCGGCATCTCTGTGATTTGGTGGGATCGTATATAATTTTTTCAAGGTTTTTGTTTCATGTGCGCCTTTTTATCCATCTTTCGTGAAGAATGGAGGCAGCGTTGGAGTGTTTTGATCGTATTTTGGGTGCTGGGTCAGATCGCTAGCACCAACTACACAATTTGCAGAAAGAGAAATCTGAAAACCATCAGAAGAGCAAAAACAGAAAGCATGATTAGATGGAGATTGATGATATGTAGGCCTATAGCAGCATGTGGTAAGAACATTCTTCTGTTTATGATGTATATATATATATATATATATATATATATTTGAAAGAGCTTGAATGCTTGTTCTGGATATCCGACAGCAG
Organism: Meda fulgida; assembly: GCA_030578275.1. Classification (NCBI taxonomy): domain Eukaryota; kingdom Metazoa; phylum Chordata; class Actinopteri; order Cypriniformes; family Leuciscidae; genus Meda; species Meda fulgida. The sequence goes on along the minus strand of JAROOJ010000059.1, from coordinate 67,185 downwards.
TGTTAGGACAGTGATAGCCTGGATGCCAGCCCGAACACCGGCCACAAAATTTTTAGGTCGGGAAGTTCGGTCTGGACTCGATCCGTTGAGGAGCTATTATGCCGGAACAAAAAATAGTTCGGACCAATCAAATTGTCAGGGCAGGCTTTATACGATGATGGACAGATGAGCAACGGTAACGTAACCATCCACGTCATCAAAGAGCGCTTGGGTTGAATTCATGGCTGCCCCTGGAGAACTGGGTTGTGTATATTCCGCTATCGCGTGTGTTATAGAAGATATAGACAGCGCATTGATTTTAAAAGAGGTACAGAGAACCGCAATAAAGGCATTTGTCGATGGGAAAGATGTTTTTGCCGTCCTTCCTACGGGATTCGGTCTATCCAATTGAGTGCAGAGGCATTTTTTTCCTGGTTCGGTTGAAACACGCCCCATAATCATAGCCCAATGGAGCAGTATCAGAATCACATTCTGACTAGAATCTGAGTATGACGATGTCAGGCTAGGACAGTGATGCACTTGATTTGAAAATGTGCATCTGTGGTACTGAAGGCCAGCTTTAATTCGATTGCATATACCTCCATAAACTGTGAACTGACTAGAAATTACACTGATTTATTCACAACCCAAAAGTAATTGGACAGTCGGCTGATCTGTTGTTTCCTAGCCATGTGTGGATAATAGCACAATTCACTTCACAATTGACAAGGGTGTGATTTCTTTTTTTGGTTGTTCGTCACTTCTAATGATGGGAGAGAGGACAAGAAATGGGGAATGAGATCATAAAATGACCTGAGCTGAGCGTGAACTGGCATTGCATTAGCAACATGGCCTGACTTGTCAAAGCACATGTGACTACTGTTAAACCAAGATTTAGGGCCCGGTTGCATGAAAGCCTTTAAGTTAAGGAAACCATAAGTTATAAGGTTAAGAGTACCCTTAGTCAAACATGGGTTCCAAGAAAAAAACCTAAGGGTCTACTTAAGGAACTTAAGGGGGTCATTAAATATTTCCCCTTAATTTCCCCCTACTTAAGTGTTCCCTTAAGTCCTTAGTAACCATTTAGCCCTAAAAAAAAAATTAAGAGACCAAAACAATGTGCATTTTTAGCGATCAAAATAAACCAGTTGAAATTATGACTTGAATTAGTGTATTGTCAAAAATACCTCCACTGTGCGCTTAAATTATTTATCTCATGCCAGGTTTTTGTCTCGTGCACAAGAGTGACTAATTATAGCATCAGGCTTGGGCATTTTTCCCTGTTTTCTAAAAGAATAGCTTTTTTTGTATTTTGTCCAGTACGGTTTCGATTTTTTGTTTCCCGAACTGTCTTGGACAGCGAACACAGTATGCGTCAATCTGTACTTTCGCGCTTAAAGGCACACACACACTACAAGATAATCAGACCGATTTTTGGCCCAATTCTCCCGTTTAGACAATCTTAGGTGAAGATCCGATTATCTTGATTGTTCTAAAGATTATCTTTTTATCAGATTTTCCTGTGGTGTGAGGTGTGTTAAGAGTGATTGAATCTGCTCAGAGGAACGTTGGGATGGACCCATCTTAAACTGTAAATATCCATCAATCTGAAATCCTGTTGTGTGAAATCCACTAGGGCTGGGCGATAAAACGATAACGATAGTTATGGCGATATAATTTCTCGATAAAATGATATCAAGAGTTCGATAAATGTTCGATAATGTTTATGCGCCAAAAGCGGAACGAGACTCATTTGAACCGCGCGCCACACGGACTATTTATCCGCTCGGCTCAAAATCCAAACGGCAGCGCGAGCTCACTGGAGCAGATGCTTTTACTCTGATCGGTCTCGGTCACGAGATACAGTGAGAAGCGCTTGAATTCAGCGAAGAACACAAATGTCTCAGTGATTTAAACCAGTTTAAAAGGCAGATGAAACAGCGCTGACGAACAGGAGGAACACTGTGCGCAACGATACAGTCACAAGCTTTATCGTCTACAAACTCCCATCATTTACCATGGATTTACTGTAACGTTAGCCTAGTATATTAACTGCTCTATGAAATGTGGGATATACATATTGAATTGTATTATATTATTAATGTAGACAATGTATTAAAGGACTAACGGAATATAATTACATTATTTAATAATGCATTTAGGCTATTGTTTTTCATACAAATACCATAGAAACCATAAAGTTACATTTTTCCATGATAATGAGGTGCTGTAGGCTATGCCTGGTTTTATCTTTATAGAATATTACATTTTACCAAATAAAAATGAACACATGCAGAAACTAAGACATTTTTTAACATTTCTGAGGTGATAAATATGAAGATATTTGTGTGTGACAGAAGAACACTGTCATTTGTTAAATTGATTGAATGAAATGAGCAGTGAAAAATGCACACCTGCACAGCCATATGCACAAAAATCATACACATGAAAATTAGCACTGAGAGGTCCAAGTGCATGGCACAGACATGATCAAGACATACATTTACTACAAAGATGCAAATGTCAGCATGCAGAACAAAGGAGGGTGATGATTTGTAGCCATGGGGAGAAGTAATGATCAAAGTATTATCTTTAATGAGCAGAGAACACAGTGACTCCAAATAAAAAGGTGCTAATCACAGTGACAGCATAGTGTTTTTACAGGAGAGACCAGGGGGTAGTTGACTGACAGATGGACACATAATAGACACACGGCAAGATAAGACTGACGGACAGATAATAGACCTACGGACAGATAATAGACCGACGGACAGACAATGGACAGATAGATAATGGACAGACGGACAATAGAGCTAGACAGATAGATAATGGACAGACGGACAGACAGACGGACAATAGACAGACAGACAATAGAAATAGACAGACGGACAATAGACAGACGGACAATAGAAATAGACAGACAGACAATAGGCGGACCGACAATAGACGGACGGACAGTAGACAGACAGACAGAGACAGACGGACAATAGACGGACGGGCGGACAATAGACGGACGGCCAATGGACGGATGGACAGACGGACATTAGACAGACGGACAGTAGACGGACGGACGACAATAGACGGACGGACGACAATAGACAGACGGACAGACAGACGGATAGACAATAGACAGACGGACAGACAATAGACAGATAACAGACAGATAATAGACAGACGGACAGACAGACATGATAGATAGACGAACAGATAATAGACGGATCTGTGTTGAGTGAAGAAGCATTTCTTATTTATAAGCAATGAATACATGATACTAGGATAAATGAAAAGTTAAGTAAACATTTCTTCGATTAAAAAAACGACAGATAACAGACGGACAGATAATAGACAGACAGACGATAGACGAACAGATAATAGACAGATTCGTGTTGAGTGAAGAAGCATTTCTTATTTATAAGCAATGAATACATGAAACTGAGATAAATGAAAAGTTAAGAAAACATATTTCTTCGATTAAAAAAACGTTTAAATTATTGATTAAAATTAAAATTTCACATTTCAAATTTAATTGATATCAAATAATTGTTCGAGTCAACGAACAAAAATATATAAATACAAGAACCAAAATATAATAGCCATTAATGTATGATGTAAAGTACATGTCATGAATCTGTAATGTCTCACATGACACATTTGAAATGTTCACTGCAAAAATAGGCCACCTATTAAACTCCAAAAATGTTCATCTTCACACCTGAGGTAACAACTTGATGTCTATTGACCTATTAAAACGTTGGTATTATTTCCTGAGTGAGGTCCATAATTACACTGCACAGAAAACCCGTTAATGAGAGTACAATTACTGTCCAACTCTTGCTCTGCTCCAAGTCATCACCGCTAAAGGTTGTACAGCAGATAAGTGGATATTTATGACTGACTAAACATTAGGTACACACTCTCTCTCAGCGCAGGTCAGAGGCTCAGTCCCTCTGTTAAAACCCTGCATAATGAAATAAGCATCCAAAATTAAAATGAACACAAATAATGAATGGCTGCCGTTAAACCTGGAGCGAAGTGGCCATAGAGAGTCAACTGTTTGTGTTTTGATGAGGGCTCATAAGAATGCTTATGAATTCAGAATGCTTAGAGCAATATGTTAGCCTGGTTAAAACCAGACCATTCTCAGTTGTAACTGAGTTATGGTCTGGCAAAGCGTCATAGACAAATCATTTCCAGAGGGGCGTCACCAACGGACGTCGCGGATGGACCTAAAACCAATCAGAGCGATGAAGGAGATGACGTATGCAGAGCGGCGGAGAAACATCTCAAGAAAATTGTTCTTTGCTCGGTTTTTAGCAAAAAGGAAACGTTCAAAACACTTCAAACAGACGCAATAGCTTTTTAATGTAGGCTACAAAATCTGCTTCAAAATCCCAGCGCTGTCGTCATCGTGTAAAGCCCGCCCCAACGTTTCTGATTGGTGCCTCGATTTCAACGGATTGGAAATGGGCTTGAAGGAGCTCTTTGCCAGACTAACTTTCAGAGCAAATCTAAATTTGCCGGAAGTTGTCTGGGATTTCTCAGGCTAGCAATATGTGCCTGTCTGACCCTGTGCCATGCATTGATTCCCTCGAGTCCATCTCAGAGAATGCGAGGTCAAAATATTGTGTGGTAGGGACACAGCCTACATTTTTATTAATATAGTGAAGTACAGAGTCAATACTGTTGTAAAGAATAGTTTTACTATTGGGAAAAGAGAGAGAGAGAGTATTCAAAAACAACTGCACTAGACAAAGATGAGTATATACTGTGTGTGTATATTTATGTGTGCGTGTATGTATATATCTCATTATGAATTCAAATGCATTCTTATGAACTCTCATCAACAAACAGATGACTATGACCACCTCGCTCCAGGTTTGATGACAGCCATTAATTATTTAACTTAATTTTAATTTTGCAAGCTTATTTTATTGCGCAGGGTTATATATATATAGAATCATCTGTGAAACACAGGAGATGGATGAGGGACGAGTGGATGGTGACTGAAACTTTGAAGTTCAAAAAAGCATCATCTTTACTTAAGTCCATATGACTAAGGTCCTGTTTACACGACACGGTTTTCAACTAAAAACGTGACACTTTTTATGCATTTTGGTCATTCGTTTACACGACAAAGGCGTCTTCGTGTAAAAAATAAAAACTCGAATCTCTGAAGCCGATGACGTCATACACATGTGTATTACGTGTTCAGTATAGTGTTCCATCGCCATCTAATGGCCTGGTAACAAAATACAGTTTTTTTTAACGATTCGCAATTGATCATTTTTTTATTATTTTTATGGAATATGTGTGAGTCAGCAAGTTTCTTGCATTCCATGGTTCTGTTAGTGAAAGAGCTTTAAGTGTAGTTAGCTATTGTCAACGCTGTTGAGACCGGATGTAGAGCTGGGCTTCGACTGAAATGCACTCCCTCTTTCTCTCTTTCATAAATTGATGCCAATCTGTTCAATAGTGTGGAGAGGCAGATAGAGCCAAACCGCACGGTAGGCTACCTGTTGATTACTGGCTCAGGAAATTACAAGCAGTCGAACAGCTACAACTAAAAGTAAAGTAACTCAATGAAACTCACCAGGTCCATGGTGGAAGAATATGCTAGGAAGGGTTAAACTGAAAGAACTCCACTTTAAAATGCTGCATCTCATTTTCCTGAGTCAAAATTTTCACCAAACACTGCAAATGTCATTCTTCCATAAGTCAAATAGCTATCAATTTAAATTTGTTGAATTGTCATTCTAGCAGCTTCGAGGGGAAATGCCTAGGAGCGATATCTAGTGAAAGACGCCTCTTCACCTTTTCATCCCACTTCGAATGTTATGGTTTAAAGCAGGAGGTGAAGGTGATGCACATTTACCACCTTTGATGGAGTGTAAAATCAATAAAGCAAATACTGAGGATTTATGTGCAAATGCCTGGAACATTTAAATGAGAAAAACTGCAGAGTTGCTCCGTTTATCAGCATGACTGGATGGAACTTTGATATGTTAAATTGGTAAATACTGCAATATCTGCAGCCTCGTAAACTTATTTATTAGCCATTTTCATGCAATACTTGCAAAAGTGATCTCTTATAGTCAACATGAAATCAAAAACAGACTACCATGTACTGTACTTTATTGATATTATTGATATTATTCATGCTGCTCCAAAGAAAAACAATGTTTTTCTTTTTAAATGTAATTCAAAATGTAATACTTGCTGTTCCTCTGAAATTACTTTAATTGAACAGGATGGGCAGGGAAAAAAGACAAACATGTTCATACAACCACTTGTCTGGTGTGAGCTGTGACCGACAGATGAAATCAGTGTAGCAATTAAATATACGCCAAGGAGGTGCAAGCTATGTAATGTAATAAATATCCCTTATTATATTAATTTGTGGTCTTTTAAACACTTTCATTTGGTATTTTCAGTACATATGAAAAAATATCATGCTTTGGTAAATCATAACTATGACATAAAAGTGGCAATTTTTAATGTAATAATCATAGTTCTCTCATAGTTTGGATTGGGGTGTGTGTGTGCGCTGTGTGTGTGTGTGTGTGTGTGTGCTCATAATTATGGTTAGAATGAGAAAGAAAGTAAAAATTTAGATACTGCATCATAAGTTACTATGCAACTACATGTCAACTAACTCTCAGAGTATTGGTAAACTGTAGTAGACTGTTAGAAGACGGTTTGGTTAAGGTTAGCTGTTAGGTTAGAGTTAGTAGAATAAGTTGGCATGCAGTTATTCATAGTCAGTAGAATGTCTGTTGGAGCATCAGAATAAAGTGTTATCAGATATTAAGCAGATAGTCTACAAATACTCTAATGAGAGTTAGTTGACATGTAGTTGCAAAATGACTTACAGTTTGTATAATGTCTAAAGTGGACCATTGACCAAAAGTGTTACTTTTTAATTTTGACTTTTTGTCTCATAATTGTGAAGGTTTTAAATGTTTTGTTGTTTTTGTTTTCATAGCGATGCAATACAAAGACCATTTTGGGATCCACAAAGAAACTTTCTGTAAACCGTTCTTGAAAGAACCCTTTTTTATCTTAGTGTTAAGAATTTTAGTAAGCTGTGAAGATTATTTTTCCACTATAAAGAATAGAAATGCAGACATTTTACATGAATGTTCAATGTTCTTCATATAACCATAAATGCCAATTAAGAACTATTTTTAAGAGTGTAGTTTTTCATAATTCAGAATTTTCACTTGTTATAATTATATGGTGGTTACTATAGCAACTTCCATACTAAATAAATTCAAGTCAATTACAGGTCTAAGTGGATTAAGCTATTGTTCTCATTGTTTGTGCTTACGCAAATTACACTTTTACAGTGTCGGGTGTAACGCATTACAAGTAACGAGTTAAGTAAATTGATTATTTTTTCAAGTAACTAGTAAAGTAACGCATTATTTTTAAATGCACAACAAAATATCAGTTACTTTTTCAAATATGTAATGCAAGTTATATGTTTAAAAATAAAATGTATATGTGTTTTTGTTTTTACAAAACAAGAATGCCAAGGTGAGAAAAAGTAACGCAAAAGTAACATAACACATTATTGCAATGCATTACTTTTAAAAGTAACTTTCCCTATCACCGCTCTTTTATTTCCAGAGTTGTCTATAGTGTTTTTTAGACGTAAATTTAGACGATTCCTTGTTAGATTATAACAACAAAAAAGTCTTCTTAGATTATTTAAAAAAATACATCTTGAAGGACAAGGCCTGTTTCAGTGGCTCTGAAGCATTTTGATCTTTCTTTCAGCCTTAATGTTCCTCGCTTTCATCTGGTAGACAAAGTGGAATAGATGATAAATAAACTTCTCTTTCATTCAGTCCTGAAAAGTATAAGTAGTTCCATGACGGTTAGGATGTTGCCTCAGAAGACATCTGACAATATAGGTAATAGGCATCGAGGAAGCTCGCTAGGTTTTGAAACAGATTCAATATCACATCATAGCAAGTGTGAAACACCACACAAAGGGCCCTATTTTAATGATCTAAGCGCATGGTCTAAAGCACACGGCACAAGAGCACTTACAGCGTGCCCGAATCCACTTTTGCTAGTTTCGCGACAGAAGAAACGGTCTGTGCGCCCGGCGCATGGTCTAAAAGGGCTGTTCATTCTCTTAATGAGTAATGGGTGTTTTGGGCGTAATGGGTTACATTCCGGCTCAAGAAAGTAATTACAGAAAGGGATCAGTTTCCAAAATATATTAAACAAAATATTTAAAGTATGTTAAATGAAACAGAAAATAGATGTTCAACAGTAAATAAGCAAACAATTAAGAGAAAAACAATATGAAGATCCAGCTCCTGAGCACAACTGGAGGATAGGGATCAGAACACTCCTCCCACAAAGGAAAGGAATCTTAAATACATTCCCAAATTCAAGACATGTGTGGATCCTTATCTGGCAACCTATAAAAATAAAGAGGAGACAACAGAAAAAACCTGACACAAAACTGAGCAGTAACACATGTAAGTCTGTTTCGCTCGCGCCATGGCAGATACGCTATTTAATTGGCGGAATTTGAATGCTTCTCCTGAGAGGAAACTGATCTGCTGATGCGCGAGGTTAAAGCATGCAGCAAACCATCTAAGGGACAAGCCGGATTCCACCATAACTTTATGTACACAATAATAATCTTTTAAATTGTAATCCTTTTATTTTTAATATTTGGCTAGTTTGTGTGCTGCTCTACGTCCCTGTGTAATAAGCAGAGTGTACAGACATTGAGCACCCGTCTATAGGCGCATATTACTAACGCACTCTTTAAATAACAAATAAAATCCTGCCCCATTGACTTTAGAGAAGGTTTTAATTGGTCAATGGAGCGGTCTATTTCAGTTGCCTCAAAATATCAACGTGCCAACAATGCACCTGAACACACCTCGTTTTCAGACCAGCACACCCATGCATGGGTGCACAAATGGGCGCAAATGCATTTGCCATTTAAACAACGTGGTGCAGGACGTGAAAATGATAACTGCGTCAGGCTGAAACTAGCAAAAAACACTTGCCTCGCGCCTGGTGTCACATTGCGCCGGTGTATGATAGGGCCAAAAGTGTTCAGTCTAAGCATAACAGACTGACATTTAAGAAACTATTATGTTAGGAAGAGAGCTGATCAGCAGGATTGTGTATTGGTTAGACAAGATAAAAATGATTAAAAACATATAGCTAAATGTCAAAGCCTGGCATGAGGACTAATTTAAGATGCTAACAATAACTGACAGCTGTTTTGTTTGCTGTGCGGGGAGTTTTGGATTTCATCATTCTTGCTGTCCAGTGTAATACCTGTGCAGAGGATATCAAAGAACACAAAAGAGTGTGTGTGAAAAAAAAAAAAACTTAGGGGCTTTGTGAAGTTGCTGTCTGCTTTGATCTGGACGGAGAATAGAATTGCCAAGCTGATATGCTTTGAGGCAGACCCTAAAAGGATGCTGTAATTGGACAGACATCTGGCAGCAGCGCAACATGAGAGCTACAAGGTCACAGCAAACAGCAGCCCCGTCAGAGAGAGGGCACAGGGAAAACTGAATGATTGAGATTTTAGAAAAAGAGCAAGAATGAGACATTGAGCAAGATTTTTTTTTTTTTTCAAGTATAAGCTAAGAAGCAAAAATACATCTATATTGACTTTATGGAATGGAGTCTGTAAGAAAAGGACTGGCATACTATACAACTAATTTTTGAGAAACTGTGATACTCGCTAAAACACAGACAGTAAGTGCAAATAATCTTGTGTGTTTACTGAAGCGCTTAGCCAGTGATGTAAAGCTCATATAAGGTCAAAAGGTCACATCTTAGATGTCACATAAAAGTTTTCGTAACCAATCAAGTGCATTCAACTGTAGCCGGTGGATCTGAGTCTCTTTGATGTTGTGTGAACAGCTAAGGAGCACGTTTGAAGTCGTAAGCACAGATGTTGTTAGAAACTGCTCTCATCTTTGCTACAGTTCAGTATTGTTTCACCAAAAAGACATTGTCTTTGATTTCCCTACATGCTTTGATAAACAGCAGATAAACTGATAAACTATAATAAAGCAAATTCATAAAGCATATCAAAATGTATCATATTCAATCTTAGCCAGAGCCCATAAAATAATGTGCCGCGCCAGTCACTTAGAAGAGAAACAAGCTGCCAAATTTATTGAATTTATAATGATTGCTGGTATTTTCCTGATGTTGCGTTTTTATTTTCAGTTAATTTACTGTTCTATTCTTAAATACCACCAATAACAATAATGCCACCAATAACTCCAGCAGCAGGCGTGTGTAATGTCTTCACACTAACATTTCTGCTGCAGCACTATACAAAAATAGTGATTTCTGGGTTACTAAATTGATTATTTCCTTTAAAAACAATCACAAAATGTAATTTTCAGGAGTAGGGGATGCACATTTACATCTAAATTTAAATGAATCGACATGGAACTCTGTTTATAGCAACAATTTAGCATTTACATTGTTAAAATGATTTGGATTGAGTCAGAATTACTGAATAGAAACTGTTTGTGAGTCGGTCACTGTGAGTGCATCAAACCAAACATTTTTATTTGTTTTTACATCCTGCTCAAGCACTGCTTTCTAAGACCGCTTTTTCTTGCCATGGAATGAATGAATAAACACATACAGTATACACACACACACACACACACACACACACACACACACACACACACACACACACACACACATAATAAAAATGTAAGTGCGACTTTCTATCTCGCAATTCTGACTTTTTTTCTCAGTACGAGATATAAATTGACTTCTCACAATTCTGACTTTCTCAGAATTGCAAGATTTAAACTCGCAATTTTGAGTGACAAAAGCCCTATTCCCATGGGATTAGTACTATATGGGGACCTCGTGTGATTTAGAAACTACCCCTCCACATCTGAATTTCACATTCGCACGGGATAACAGAAGCCTGTGATTTTACTCAAATTTACTGACTTATTTCCCGGATATGGCGTCAATAGGCTATATTGCTTGGAAATGTCTTGCCATTATTATAGGTGTAGCTGTATGATACTGTGTGTGTGTGTGTGTGTGTGTGTGTATATATATATATATATATATATATATATGTGGCGAACAGGACGGCCGAGGGACGTGAGAGAACGGCGCGAGTGCTAATGAGCAACACCTGTGACGCACACCGGTCTCGCATCTCTCACGGAGGAGCGGAAGCATAAAGGAGGAGCGACGACATTGATGATCGAGAGAGGAACAGGCCTGTGTTTTAGTTGTTTTGTTTATGTATTTTATTTTAGCCAGCAGTCGTCCGCGAGGGGCTGCTGGCAGTTCCTTATGTTTATTTTCGGTAGCCAGCAGTCGTCCGCGAGGGGCTGCTGGTGGTATTTTGGTTGTTTGTTTTATTTTAAATAAATTATATTTTGATGGTTCGTCGGTTCCCGCCTCCTTCTTCCCTGAACATTGCTACACTGGTGCCGAAACCCGGGAAGAGGGAGGAACGCGCTGTCAGAGAGTCCTCGCCGATGTGGGGAATCCGCGGTGCCATCGAGCATGGTGCGCGAGTCGCCGCCGCTCGCCGTGGGCCGGAGCCTGCTGCCATCCGCCGAGCGAGGGGAGGAGCAGGGAGCGGGGGACTCGCGGCCACGGACGCTCGAGGCGGTGCGCTGGTGTGAGTTGCCGGTGGGACGGTCGAGCTCGCTGCCGGCCGCCTGGGTATTGGAGGGGCGGCTGCCATCCGGGAGGGAGAGGAGGAGTCGCCGCCGCTCGCCGTGGGCCGGAGCCTGCTGCCGTCCACCAGTGAAGGGGAGGAGCAGGGAGCGGGGGACTCCTACCGTCTGCCCAAGGCACCCGAGGAGCCGTCGCCGTCCACCGGGCGGCGGAGGAGCGTCGAGCCGTCCACCGAGGGCTACCCAGCGTCACCGCCAGGCACCGCGGAGGAGAGCGCACAGCTGGTGGGGGACCAGATGGCAGCGCGTTGTGGGAACAGGACCAATTTTTTTTTCCTCTCTCCCCTCTCTCGATCTGTCGCTCCTCATGATTCCGTCTCCGTTTCCCTCGGTTTGTCTGTCCATACTCCCCAGGGATCGCCGCCGCCGGGGGGGGGGGGGAGTAGGCACAGGCTCGTGGGTACCCCCCGGCCTGTGAGGGGCGATGGGGGTAAGTGGCGAACAGGACGGCCGAGGGACGTGAGAGAACGGCGCGAGGCCGGTGGTGCGATTGCTAATGAGCAACACATGTGAGGCACACCGGTCTCGCATCTCTCACGGAGGAGCGGAAGCATAAAGGAGGAGCGACGACGTTGATGATGGAGAGAGGAACAGGCTTGTATTTTAGTTGTATTTTGTTTTTGTATTTTATTTTAGCCAGCAGTCGTCCGCGAGGGGCTGCTGGCAGTTCCTTATGTTTATTTTCGGTAGCCAGCAGTCGTCCGCGAGGGGCTGCTGGTGGTATTTCGTTTGTTTGTTTTATTTAAATAAATTATATTTTGCTTGTTCGCCGGTTCCCGCCTCCTCCTTCCCTGAACATTGCTACAATATATATACACACATATAATTAATTAATTAAATATAATTTATTATTTAATTAATTGTGGCATTATCTTGTACCGTTCTCCTTGCATATGTCTGGTACACTAGTTTGGGGCAGTTCTCAACCTCACACCTTGTAACATTATAGTAAGGTCTTTTCTCACTCTTTACAGCTTTATTCTTGCTCTATTGTATTTAAATAATTTGTCTACCACTTGTTCTGCTGTTATCATCTCGCATAGAATTGAATCTGACCTCATGAAAGCATGCAAGTGTGTTAGGGAGAGCTTTATACCAGGATGTGAGGCATGTTGTGAAAGCTCATAATAGATGTCCTTTAATATCCTTTGCTCAATTCTGTGGAGATAGCGCTCGGTTTAACAAGCCTCTTCTCTGCTTATGCCTTATCTGCAGGCAGCAAACATTGAATTTGAATTTGGCTCTTTTTGACATCCATTGGATGAAACAAGTCCTCCATAGTAAAGTGGCAAATCGTCTTTTTAGTGGTTGATACACAACAAAGCCCCAGGTGATCTAGGTGACTTCCTGATATTTTAGTAATTTGAGCTTGCATACCTTAAATTGCTCAGTGTGTTAAATCTGCTTCATTTGAAGGTCAGCATGTCTTTGGTAGCTAAAACAGTTCCAACTGCATACAGTCGAGAATCCTGCAAATCTAATGTTCTTCCACCACAAAATGATGTTAGTTTAATGCAAAACGAATGAGGCCTTGATATAGTAATTGACGATGACCATTATCTTTACCCCGATAGGTTGTTTTACTAATGGACTTGAATGTAAAGCTCCCCTAAGAATATGTTTCATTAAGAGTGATAAAGGAAATTAAATGACATTCTGATAAGAGACCTTGTATCTAATTTATGAGAATATATCATCGGCACAAATACAAGGCTGTAATCTAGTGGCGGCGCATCCGCTCAGGAACTGAGAAGCTATTAGAGCTGTTTACAGACTGTATTTCTGTTCATAGTACACTGGTAGCCCTGAAAAACCTGTTGATTTCAGTGTGTGCTGGTAACTCACTCACATATACAGGTCCTTCTAAACAAATTAGCATATTGTGATAAAGTTCATTATTTTCCATAAATTAATGAAACAAATTAAACTTTCATATATTTTAGATTCAGTGCACACCAACTGAAATATTTCAGGTCTTTTATTGTTTTAATACTGATGATTTTGGCATACAGCTCATGAAAACCCATAATTCCTATGTCAAAAAGTTAGCATATTTCATCCGACCAATAAAATAAGTGTTTTTAATACAAAAAAAGTCAACCTTCAAATAATTATGTTCAGTTATGCACTCAATACTTGGTCGGGAATCCTTTTGCAGAAATTACTGCTTCAGTGCGGCGTGGCATGGAGGCAATCAGCCTGTGGCACTACTGAGGTGTTATAGAGGCCCAGGATGCTTCGATAGCAGCCTTAAGCTCATCCAGAGTGTTGGGCCTTGCGTCTCTCAACTTTCTCTTCACAATATCCCAGATTCTCTATGGGGTTCAGGTCAGGAGAGTTGGTAGGCCAATTGAGCACAGTAATACCATGGTCAATAAACCATTTACCAGTGGTTTTGGCACTGTGAGCAGGTGCCAGGTCGTGCTGAAAAATGAAATCTTCATCTCCATAAAGCTTTTCAGCAGGTGGAAGCATGAAGTGCTCCAAAATCTCCTGATAGCCAGCTGCATTGACCCTGCCCTTGATAAAACACAGTGGACAAACACCAGCAGCTGACATGGCACCCCAGACCATCACTGACTCTGGGTACTTGACACTGGACTTCAGGCATTTTGGCATTTCCTTCTCCCCAGTCTTCCTCCAGATTCTGGCACCTTGATTTCCGAATGACATGCAACCACTGAGCAACAGTCCAGTGCTGCTTCTCTGTAGCCTAGGTCAGGCGCTTCTGCCGCTGTTTCTGGTTCAAAAGTGGCTTGACCTGGGGAATGCGGCACCTGTAGCCCATTTCCTGCACACGCCTGTGCACGGTGGCTCTGGATGTTTCTACTCCAGACTCAGTCCACTGCTTCCGCAGGTCCTCCAAGGTCTGGAATCGGTCCTTCTCCACAATCTTCCTCAGGGTCTGGTCACCTCTTCTCGTTGTGCAGCGTTTTTTGCCACACTTTTTCCTTCCCACAGACTTCCCACTGAGGTGCCTTGATACAGCACTCTGGGAACAGCCTATTTGTTCAGAAATTTTTTTCTGTCTTACCCTCTTGCTTGAGGGTGTCAATGATGGCCTTCTGGACAGCAGTCAGGTCGGCAGTCTTACCCATGATTGCGGTTTTGAGCAATGAAACAGGCTGGGAGTTTTTAAAAGCCTCAGGAATCTTTTGCAGGTGTTTAGAGTTAATTAGTTGATTCAGATGATTAGGTTAATAGCTTGTTTAGAGAGCCTTTTCATGATATGCTAATTTTTTTAGATAGGAATTTTGGGTTTTCATGAGCTGTATGCCAAAATCATCAGTATTAAAACAATAAAAAACTGAAATATTTCAGTTGGTGTGCAATGAATCTAAATTATATGAAAGTTTAATTTTTATCATTACATTATGGAAAATAATGAACTTTATCACAATATGCAAATTTTTTGAGAAGGACCTGTAGGTGCCAAGAATTAACCTAAATAAGACTCTTTGCATAATGGAATCGTTTCCTCCTACTTTTGAGTGGATGGGTTTGAATCGTTCGTTATATGAACTTTTCACATGCAGTAGGTCATGGGATGCTATAACACCATTTCCAAGCAACTTTAATTACAGAACTAGCAGCTCTAAGGTATGGTTTATCCATATAGTATCTTTAAAAGCAATTTTAACCCATTTAGAATGTGATGTTAAAACCAAGATGGGTGACCCGTAAAAAAAAATCCTCTTTATATGTTGTTTATTAATGATGTATTTTTTTAAACATAATTTTTCGAATGTCAAAATGGAAAGTGTGTGATGCAAGTAAAATCACAAGAATATGTAGTACTACCAGTAACTCTTCACAGTGAAGTTAAATTTGTGAATGTTTGTCATCAAACACTGTAGATAACTCCAAATTAATAATTTTAAATTAATATAAGAAACAATTGTAGTAATTTTTAAAATGTGTAATTTTCAGCTGTCTTAATTTTTTTTAAGTAGCTGTTTTTGTATATTGTGTATAGAAGGGGCCCACATTTTTAAATGTAGTGAAGTGACACTTATTATAAAAATGGGTATGCAAAATAAGCTAATGTTTTAGCCTAATTCTTTGTTTAATATGTACAAATATTTATTATTATTATAGAACTGTGTATGATGACTGAAATAGAAATATATTGATGATGATCAGTACATTATAAACTAACAAAGATTTAATATTTAATGCATTATGAATAGACCTGACATAATTAAAATAAATTAAATGAAGTAAAACATAGAAGAAAAAAACTGTTATTTAATAATGAATTCATCAGATAGTTAATTGATTATGAACTGGTTGTCATAGTAAGAACTTTGATATTTGCTCAAAATCATATTTTACAGATTATTCTACTATTCATTTGAAATGCAGTCAACATCTTAAGAAAATGCTCTTTTCCATATGAGAAAGCATCATTACAGAAATTAAAATAACATTTCCTGAAATAAACTGAGCAAATGCATTAGCATACATTCAACTGAGAACAGAAACATGTTTTAACCAGACTTTGGAGGATGTGCTCAAAATGACTGCTTACTAAAATAGGTGGCCAAGGACATTTTTACCAAGAAGTTTAAAGCAAAGAAAACAAAGAAAAGCCGTGACATGGTTCTCAGTTGGCACTGGAGTCCAGAGTGGGAGAAGAATGGTGATTTGTGAGTGATTTGATGAAATGGTAATTGAATCACTCTTGAGGTACAGATGTCTGGAGAAACATCTGTGAAACAAGTTGGCCATTAAATATGCAACAGCATAT
Source organism: Meda fulgida (assembly GCA_030578275.1). Taxonomy (NCBI): domain Eukaryota; kingdom Metazoa; phylum Chordata; class Actinopteri; order Cypriniformes; family Leuciscidae; genus Meda; species Meda fulgida. Next base: position 50,730 of record JAROOJ010000059.1, on the reverse strand, counting down.
TCAAAAATTCCTTTTGTATGAGATGGCAATGCTTTAAAGAGAATTATCATGGCCTGAAGCTCATTCAAGTACTGCCATTTAGCGTGAGTGAATCTGATTGAAATGATCTTCATTCTGCGTTTGTTCATATCCATTGTTTAGGTAAACTAAAGCCTGAATACTATCTCATCTGAAACCACTATCTGACCTTCATGTATAATTATATTTCAGTTGCGGAGTTAAAGGTTAAGTGTTCCCTTTTTTGATGTTGAAATAATTCCTCAGTCCCATAGCAATGTGGAGACAACTGGCCTGGTTCTGAAAAATAAACATATTATGCCTATCACAGCAATTAAAAAGATTGTCATTTTTTGAAAAAATCTGACAGAATCATCTTTTATGCATATGGAACTCAAATTGTTTCAGGAGTTTTAAAGTCATTATCGGACTGAATGGTTAAATTCTTCAGGATTTCCGAGAGACGTGTGTGTTCTTTAACAGTCCACCTGGAAACAAAGCTGTTGTGAAGCCAAACCCCCAATGGAAAAAAAAGCTGTCTTTTTTACAACTGTGACAATATGCGCTTATCAGGATCAACTAAACGTTGGATTTTCAAAAGCATATAAAGTTCACAGCCCCGTTGCAGTAAACTTGTACAACTTTCTTGAATGAATAATTTATTAGACGCATGTCTGTTTTTTGTGGACACATTAATTTTCCATTGTCACGCCCCTAAACATGACGCTGAACAAAACAAAGTGTGATTGCTTTCTTCACATGTCATTCAGATGGCCTCTTGGGTGGTCCTTGGCCATGAAAGCAATTCAGTCACACTTGTAGCAGTATAATTGCACAAATAAGTCCTGAGAGATACTGGCAATGCATTATTAATACATTGTTTACTGTTACCACTATTGTAAATAGTGGTAACAGTAAACAATGTTACCACAGATACTGGCAATGCACATTTAATACATTGTTTACTGTTTGCAGTGGTAACATTGTTTACTGTTACCACTATTGTAAATAGGGATTTGCTGCCTACAGAGAACAAAACACAAACATGTTGTTGCACGAAAGATTAACAGACATCAATGTGATAAATAGCTTTAGTTTATTTTACAGTTTATGGAACCACAATATTACTTTCTTTTTGGGAGGGCTCTTAAAAGCTTGACATTAACTTAATTTTTCTTACTGCTGCTTTTAAAGTTTCAGTATAGTCACTATAGTGAACAGTGTGGGACTGTTTGTTCTTGCAGTGCAATCAGCGCTGAATCAGAGTGACAACATCATGTTCAGAGTTCTAGCTCTTGAGTCATTATGATTGGTGGCACCATAACTCAATCATTTTTCTTGTGGTGATGCTGGAGGCCAAAAATGACACACTTCACCTCCTAGATTTATGTGGTAAATGCTGTATCTGATGCCTGTTTGAACACAGAACAATGTTTCAAAGTATTCATGTTGTATATTGTGACATAAGTGGTGGCTAAAGGAGATTTTAAGCTAAATGGCAGATATTGCCACAGCAGTTTTGCAGCTAATCCTTTCATTAAGCAAAGGTCACTGTATTAAAACCATAGAAATGGCAAAGAATCTTCAGCACACATGAAGTCAGGAGGGGGTCACAGTGTGGCATTGACGTACCTTTTTGTCATTTAAAAAAAAAAAAAAAAAAAATACTGTTAACAAGGGTGGACTCTGAGCCGGAGGCCTGTTTGTCTCATCCTGGTCAGCAAAATGTAGCCCTGAGATAATTACAAAGGAACACTGCAGACCTTTTTGTGACACCCACTCCAAACTGTCAGACCTAATATAATCACATTGTACAGACTTTTTAAAAAGATTCATTAATTCAAAACAAAGATGGCAACAATGTTTTCAGATATTTCAATACTGCTTGGGACTATATTGGCCCACTTTTAGTGTATAAGAGTATACTTTTAGTAGTATACTTAAATGATACTGATAGTTTAGTCAAATACTAGTTTAGTCTAATACTAGAGAACCGTCCTTTAGATGAGATGTTAAACCAAGGTCCTGACTCTCTGTGGTAACAAAAAATCCTAGGATGTCTTTTGAAAGAGTAGGGGTGTAACCCCGGCATCCTGGCCAAATTTGCCCCAGTGGCCTCTGTCCATCTTAGCCTCCTAATCATCCCCATATATATATATATATATGTATATGTATATGTGTGTGTGTGTGTGTGTGCGTGTATATATGTATATATATATATATATATATATATATATATATATATATATATATATATATATATATATATTTGCTTCATCACTGTCTCCTCTCCACCAATAAGCTGGTGTGTTCTGGCGTTCTGGCACAATATGGCTGTCGTCGTATATCCAGGTGGATGCTGCACATTGGTGGTGGTTGAGGAGACTTCTATGTAAAGCGCTTTGAGTGCTGAGAAAAGCGCTATATAAATGTAATGAATTATTATTAATTATTATTACTTGACATAAATACAGTACCTAATTCATATAATTCATATCTACACTACCAGTGGACTACAGAAAAACCCACATACTCAGAATTAGGAGTTTTCTTTACAAATCAAAATATTAAAACATTGCAAGTTTATTAGACATGTACAATGATGTGAATAAAGTAATTAATATGCTACTCAGAGATAGAATAATTAATTATAGTTTAAGTATAAGTATACTTGGCTTGTAGTTATCTTTACTCTATCAAAAGATTGAGAAGTATAGGCCAAATGTACTTTGAAGTATACTTGACTTATACTGACAGAAAAGCCTGTGTAATTTTAAGCATAGTTCTGAGAAGAATATGTAGACAAAGTATATGTTCTCATTTTTAGTTTAAAAGAAGTATACTAATACCACACGTGAATAAACTTATTTTTTTGTATGAGTAGTCCTTTCGTTTTCACGGAAAGGTCCAGGTGAGATAAAAAACATTTTTTTTTTTAAATCATGCACAATGGAAATTGTTCACAAGTTCCATAATATAGGCCTACATTTAGAAAAAGGACGGATTTTCATTTTATGCTGACTTATTTTTAATACTAAATACTTGGTCTTCAGTCAGACTGAATAATTAAAACCAGCCTTATTGTCCATCTCAAAGTTTGCCAACAACAGCAAACTATTTGTGATTACGTTTTTCACCAAAATGTGTATGGACACAGATAAGCAATTTCAGAACACTTGTGTGTGACAAACTCAAAACTTGTTTAGTGATGGATATGAGCTTGATGGAATATATTGCATGTCAAACACACAGTAAGTATTAATTAATTAGAAAATGTGTTTGCACCATCAAATGTAGTTCATCAGGTACTGGAACGTTTGCTAAACATGTAGTTGAAAGGAACAAATAACTCGACTAGACACACACAGTTGCAAGGTTTATTAGAGAATCAGGGCTATAAAGGTATGCAGGATTCTACTAGTCTCTGAGCAAACCACACAACTAGTCCTTTTCTAAATGTAATACTATAGCAAACCTGGTTGCCATGGTTAGTGATACAGTAATATAATTAAAGAAATGGATTTTAAATGGAAAAACTAGTGCATTAGGTCACCATATGGATAACTGGGAAGAAGGAAGAAAAATGCGTCAACATAAGTTATTCCTACTTATGTAAATACTATGGGTCATTTTCATTTTAAATAATAAGGGTCATTTTAAATAATAATAATAATTTTAAAAAAATCATTAGGAAGGAAAGCAGCACCTCTGCCTCGTTTAGGGCTGACACTACTATACCATAGATTATATTCTTTAATATCTCTGTGTATATATGGCCAGTCAGCGAGAATGAACACCACATGAATTGCAAGTACTGCAGCTCACACTGTAAACGTCTCCTTCATGAGTTTGTGTTTCTCATTTACAGCAAAATTTGGTTTGAAGAGGATGGGCGGCCAAACCCTCCAATTCAGACATTTACTGGGCACATACACACACGTCGCTGCATGGAACAAGATACAGCTCCAAGAAAATAAGCCGTAACAAGGCGAGGAGAAAAAAAACCAAGAGACGAGGAGGAGTTTTGGGCATCTGTGGTGCACAGTTAAAAGGAGTCCATGGCCTTGAATTCACTGAGGGCTTGGACGGGGGAGATGTGTTTCTTCTGCGAGCCTCGCCTGACACGAGTCTGGCACTCCTCCGGTTTCTCTCTCTTCACCAAAGGTTTCTTCTCCGGGGCCTTCATACGCCAGGAAACCACAGGGGAATTGACTGCTGCTGTGCCGTACACCTTCTGGTACTTGGTGGAAGCTACATAGGAGGCCTTCACCGTGAGGACCACGGCATTCATCAAGTTCTTGGCTGCCTGAATGAGGGATGTAGCACTGTCCAGCTGAATATGAGACAACGGGGAAGAGAACATTCAGATTAGTGCCTGTATTTAGTGAACTGTTGTTCAGTCATGAAACTGATAGGTCCGTTACATGCAATATGCTAGCAGTCACATAATTTACTACATGATTGGCCTCTGCTGATTCTGCAGTCAATGAGATTGCTTGCTCAACGTTTAAATAGTCTGGTTCAATGTTCACTGAAAGCTAGTCCTGCAGTTTGCTATCAGAGATCCTCTTAAACCCTCCACCTCCCCCAGCTCCACCTGTCTAGAACTGCTACAAGATGTGTGTGCCTATTCATGCAGCAGCAGCATATCTTACATGCTCACAGCAGAGTACATAGGTCCATAATTGCTTTGCAGCAGATCTAGTCCACCAAGACCAAATACATTTTTTTAACCATTAACATGTTAAAACTATCCAGAGAGCGGAATTGGAGGATTGGAATTAACTATTTATTAAGTGTTTTGAGTCAATACATACCATTTTTTTTTTTAAAAAAGAAGAAAAAAAGGATGTGAGACAGAATGGGATGCTTACATGGTTATAAATGTGCTATGGTGGGTTTTTGCATAATTGAGCTTCAGTCTTCAACTAGTTGTCCAAGTATACATGACCCGAATTGGATATTTGAGGGATTAAATAGGCATGGTGTATCACAGCTGTTTTGGAGCAAGCACATAACTCTGAGACCAATTGTTGTCCGGTTAACATGTAGATGCTGGACAAAGCCCATTATGCAGGTATGTTAGTCCGACGTCACAAAAACCAGACTGGTATGATTTTAGTCAGACTAAAGCCACGAACACATTTTCAGCACACAAAATGGTTGTAATTAGACATCAAGCTCTGTGGCATCTTTTTAATATATAAATGCAACATTTAATAATACATACAGAATGTAAAAATATAATCAACATCCTGAAACACTGCAAACCTTATGTACATACATAATTAAATAGCATCATAATATGTATGGCCAGAATCATCTTACCCCTGAAACAATGAGTTCTCCTCCTAGGTTCTGAACCTCAGCCTTGACCTTGCTGCAGATGTTAAGCTGGTGGCAGTAGAGGGCGATTCTCTGGAGGTATGCCAATAAGTCCTGCTTACAGGCTGAGTCTGGACACTAAAAGAGATGGGAATACATAGCAGAGACTTGACCTTTACATATTCACTGTGTAGAGCAAATATGAGGGGAGGATGGTAAAGCGATGATGACTGAGGGGTTTGTCATCACATATTGGCTAAAGCCTGCGGTTGTAGACTTGTTCGTAAATCTCCAGTTATCATCACAATTGTTTATTTTGTTAATAGGAGCACTGTACTCATAAATCTACAGCACAAGAGTAAACAAGCAACATGAAATCGAAATATCTTCTTACCCCTGAGGGTTTGAATAAACATTTTATCATGGACACCAGCCCATATCACAGTAAATGAAAACTTCCTTAATTTCCTTGAAATGTTTTGAAGCTGGTGGAGAGGGGTGCATGGACTTTCTGATTTCATGACCCAGCGATTGCTTATCTCTTGAATATTAATTATGTCATGATGAACATGGGGTAACCTTCCTGAAGTCACAAACTACTAAATATTAAAAAGCCAGGACTTTGGAATTATTCATTATTTGCTTAACATGATTTAACTGACTTTCACTGATAACTATTTGAAAGCGCAAATATCCTAAATTTATCAGCATACTCCTGTCCTACAAGTATATTTATCTGGAGATCTGATCTGTAGCATTTTATCTTCTTAGAAACATCAAAACTGTAATTTGAGCAGTCATATTAATTCACCATTACTGTTGTCAATAGCAGAATGGTTACCTATAGATATAGTTTCAATTTAGTAATGTCCATCTACTGCATTGATACGTAAGTGTAATGGTCACCAGCTGGAGTGCCCTTGAGAGCCACCAGAGGGCACTCCACATCAGACTATTGTCATTCCCTCACAAACTACATTTCCCATAACTCACTGCCCGGGCTCTTCATCCCTGATTGCATCCACCTGTGTCTCATTACCTTGACAGTCTCAGCCTATTTAAAACCATGTACAAATTAATTCCCTGCAAAGTCTTGTATGTTGTTGCACTGCATTTCTGAGCATTTCTCTGGTTCCATGTATTTCGGTTTTTGGACTCTCTGCCTGCCATTGTAAATTGTCTGGATTGCCTCATTATTAAAAGCTGCATTTGGATCTCAACCTTCTTGTCTCGGAGCAGTTCGTGACAGTAAGAATGGCTCCTATTTTTTGTGCTGTTTCTGGCTCCCCTTCGAAGCAATACATGAGCATGTCCCATTTTAATGTTATGATTTTTTTGGATAAATAATTTTCAACAGCACCTTGCATGCCAAGACACAGCGGTTAACTCAGAGACTTTGCATATAGCAATAAGTCCTGTCAGAAGTTGTTATAGTTTTTTATTCTCCCCTAGCTTTCCATGAACTTTGAGTGAAAAAGACTGATGAGACACATTTAATAACCGTTGTAGTTGCTTTATCTTTGACACGGCTGAGCAACTGTAACGTCTTTAGCGTTTAATGTTCAAGTGTCTCTCTGCAGGAAGCAACCTCTCGCTGTGCTGGGGGATGGCAAGGGAAATAAAAATGGAGAACCCTCTTCTCTCGTCTCCAGGGCCCAGCAGCTTTAAGTCTGCGATGTCAAGTGCAGCAGTTAGAGGAGTTGTAAGAATGTGTTACTGCTGTCATGACCACATACACCAATGCAACCCAACCTGGCAGCCCTCTATGGCAGGGGTTTTGTGAAGCAATTTCTTTTTTCTTTTTTTTTTTTTTTTTTTTTACAAAAAAGTAAATGTAACAGAAAACAGTCTTAAAATCATTAAAATCGATTAATATCAGCAGAACTGCAAAGGTCCAGCAATGTGGCCAATAATGAAAATTTTCCCAACAAATTGACATTGAATTTGACAAATTCTGTGTTGTCAGGGTCGCATTTCCTTTTCAGTTGTGTCCAGTCCTTGTTAGTTAATTTGTCATTTGGTAGAACGTAATCAAATTAGGCAGAAACTTGCAATAACATGCATATTTGATTACTTTCACTTAGCACTGTTTTTTGACAACCACGACTGTAAAATAGTTAATCATTTTACGTACCTAATCGTGCAGCAAACCATTCGTCGCACTAAAGCATATCTTTCAATGGCTTTTGTTTCTAAATTGTTTTCTTTTTTCCAGCATTGAGGAGCAGCTTGATTATTGAGCACCCGGTTCTGTTTAACACCGCCTACTCAGAGATTCTTTCTGAAATGAATGCGGTCTCTTGATGCGTCCTGAGAACCCCAGATGGCCATTAGATGTAAATACTGTGTTAGTGGATTTGATAAGGGACAAGTCAAGCCACCTGTTCAGACTACCTAATATACAAAGCATGCATGTGTTAGATGTGGTAGTAGAGAGGATGGATTGCTGCTATGGGAGGAACACATTGACCTAAAGGGAGTGGTGTTCTGGAAAGCAGGAACTGTCTGGCCATCTCCAATGTGCTTGTACACTCGGATTACACACTGATCAGCAGTGTGATCAGGTTCCCCCTCACTATTATCCCTTTATCTAAGTGAAAAGAAATACTGCAAGAAAACAACAAAAACTACACGAGGCCTGGTCAGTGGTGACAAAGCAGGTTTCAGGCTTCTTATATCTTTTAGATCAGTGTCCCAGTGTTGATACTGTTATTACTATAGTATGTACATGTAGTAATGTGTATCTACGTCTCCTTAAAATAAAGTGTTACCAAGATTAATTCTTAGAACGGGGCTGGGCAACTCTGGCCCTCATGGTCCATTTTCTTGCAGAGTTTAGCTCCTTCTCCTTCCCATATCAAATTTCTATGTATTTCAATGTAGCTTTCTAGTCATACTGGAAACCTCGATTAGCTTGTTCAGGTGTGTATTATTCGAGTTGGAGCCAATGGCTTGTTGCCTAGTCGTCCTGGGAAGTTTATGTTAATGAATTGTGAAGTAGTAATTAGGACGTCAGTTCAAGTCACTTTGGTCAAATCAGTATGGCAATGTACAAAAAAAATCAGCAAGATTGCTTAACTCTAGTACTCTACTTTTACAAATTGATGAATAAAGAATGCACATCAAATGTTTTTGCTTTTTTATGTTTCTATTCAGTTTCGAGGTGCTGTAAATTAAAATTGTATATATTCTATTGTAATTGTGTGGTTCTATCATATTTTGTACATGCAACATAACTAGATTTATTTAAAATACAAAAATTAACACAGTATACAGTAATTATACTGCATTAGCATTACAAAAGTATTTTTAATGCATTTATTTGGCCTTGTAATGCACCTTATAATGATATTGTATGATCTCATGATTAATTGACCTTTGGCAGGGAGCTTGATTGACAGGTGACCTGACCAATCATACTTCGCCATTTTGTCCGACAAAGCAGTCAGGAGAGTTAGTAGATTAACATGGGAGGATTTGAACTTGAAAAACGGAATGTACTGACGCCTTTCCGCGGTTAATACAACATTCCTTCTTATGTTCATTCATGTTTATTTGATGCTATAAATTAACTAGAAGGAAAAGATGATTGGTTCACGAGCAGCTTTAACTGATGCTCTACAGAGATCTGTCATGACACATTAAAGAGCCACAAAGCGGTATTTATTGTTTACATTTTTTTTTTAAATTACCAAATTTGAAAGGTGAGACTTTGTTTAATATATTTAATATCAAAAGTAACCTGGTCTGTCAGCGTGTTGTCAGTCTCCTCTCTGCTTCGCGATGTATTTTTCACTGCGTGAGAACATGGTGTGGAGTGAGAGCGGCGTAGCGTGACGGACATAGCGACAGTAACTAAGGGGGGCGGGGCTTAGCCAAAGGTGAATTACAACCAGAGTTAAAATGCAATGCATTATAATACTTATGCTACACCTTTAGAACGCATAATGCGCTGGCAAACAACCAATTTCAGATGTAAAGTAACAACGAATCTGCAAATATTATAATACATTTTAACTTTGGTTACAATACAATGTGTTATAGTTTACATTATTGACCTTTATAATGCATTACACATAAAGGCTTTAAGTGTTACCAAAAAAAGAAAAATCATGAATTTCAACAAATTTGTCATCAATACCATCAGATGCTGCAACTGCTGCAACTGCCATGTTTTCTCACTGACATCTCTACAGGAAATGCAGATCCCTTTGGCCAGAGTTGCTCAGCCCTGGTATGTTAGAATGGCCCCTATGTAGCAATCCTGAAGACCCTGGTTTTTGTCCTGTGGTTTCCCCACCAAAATATGCATGTGTCGGGGAGATATCATTAAGGATGTGTCTTTGATTAAGGATATAGGTAAAGTGAATAGATTTTTTCTAAGGTAAGATAGGCTAATTAGTTGTTAGTACAGAGCAGTCCTTTTGAAGTAGAAGGTAATTAAGGAGGTGGAGTCAAGTGAAGCAATCAGTGAACGAGTTCTTATTGAGCAGCCATCACTATAGCGGCATCCATCATTGCACTAAGACCTAAGCTTGTGTAAAAACCTCTCTACAGTGCAACTCCACTGAGCAGCGGCAACATGCAGCATGCTAGGCTAAGTCTTTTTCTTTTCTCTCTTAATACTCTCGTTTCCTGTTATGTTCTAACCATGTTCTCTCACTACATCCCTGTAGTATATCACAGGTTCAAGTCTAAACACATCTGCACACAAAATAATCGCACCCCTGGTTACCTGTGTTCTCTTGCTTGTTCCACATTATGGCCTGTCAGTTGGCCAGCAAAGTTGAGTTCATCCCTGTTTTTACCAGTCAGTCAAAACGCAACATTTTGCCTTTGACTGAAAAATGGATCACAAAAATCAAATCTTCTAGCCTTCAATACAACATGTGTCCTCTTCCACACTGCTTGCCCAAGTGGTCCATTCATGATCTAGAATTATTTTAAAAAGCTAAATTTTCTGAGCTTTTAACAGAGGAATGTGTATTGCACATAATTGAAGACATTGTTACCATCCATTTGTATGCTTTTTTTGATCTTCCGGGTTTAAATTTGTCTTCATGTTAACTTCAAGTGACTTCTTATTTTTTTAACACCTGTACATCAATGATTCACCTGTGTCTCATAATTATTCATGAGATTACATGTCCTTATCCTATGAAAATACACCTTGCTTAATTATTAATGAGAGTGCATGTTGATCTCCAATGACGGCTTCAATATCATGCAGTAAGTGAGAGATGCATGAAAGGATCATAAGTGAAAAAAAGTTTTTGCTTTATAAGAGTTCTACAGTTTTCTTCCATAGACCCCCGAGTCTCCAACACAAACGCGATTCATCTACACAGCGAGTATAACTGGCCTTTGAAGCTCCTTAAATATAACCAATCTAACTGCTTATTAAAACACCACAAAATAAGCCTCAAAAGTATTATAGCGGGTTCATACATGATTTAAGTGACGTAAAATGGCTATGCATTTATTTGTCCATTAAATTATAGATGTCACAGGATATGTATGCATGTGTGTAAGGTGTTACGGTGAGCTTATAAAACCTGTATATATGTTTATTTTGTTGCATTTCATGGTAAATTGCAGGGGGCAGTTGTGGGAATAACTCAATGAGAGCAAAATACAACTGAATCATAAGTCGTTATCATTCTCTCTTCTTCCCCCTCAAATCCTCAGCTTAATACGCCTCATTTTGTAGCATTTTTCTAAATACTGGTGAGAATTGGTGCTGAAACTGGGGGTTTCATGAACTTTTAATACTCTCCAAATTCACCCCTCACTCTGACCAATCAAGCCTCTGCACTCTCAGAAAAAAGGTACAAAACTGGTCAATAGGGAGGTAATCTTTCAAAATGTATGCTTTTGTACCTTATTTGCCCCCATAAAGGGTGCATATTAGTACCTTTTTGTACCCTTTTTTTTCTGAGAGTCTGCATATGATCCAGAACACAACATCTGCTCTTCAATCAGCCAATGAGGGCCCATGTCACACATCTCTTGTTCCCACTCCACTGGCTTCCTGCAGCTGCCCACATCAAGAGAATGGATAATCTGGAACAGTTCTTAATAAATGGCTAGGTTTTCATTGGCACATAGCAGCCAAGAATCTATTTCCAAATCAACCATATGAGCAAATAAAACTAACGTGTATGACTTCCATCTAAAAAAACAAACAAATGTGCATAATATTTGATGAGAACATGAAAATGCATTAAATACAGTAGCAGGAACAAGCAAAGACAGTGCATTGTATAGTAGCTGCCATCAAGACTCATAAGCACATCCTTAGATTTTCTTTACTTCACAAGGAGTACAGTTGATTTAAATGTTAAAAAGTGTCAGTCAGCAGCTTCTGAAGATGGTGCTCATCTAATAATAAAAGCAACACCTCATAGGAGCTCATTATTTTAAACGCAATCCTGGGCTTTGATCTCACATCATCATAGAAAAATTGAGAATAAAAGGGTATTCTGACCTGGTCAGCCACGGCACGGGCGAGCTTGTCCATTCTGGATCCGGCCTCTGCGATTTTCTTTGCCGCATTGATCACGTCAGAGGAATTCTTCAAAGGGCCTTTGCCCCTGTGGTAACACAAAAACCCAGATTGTAACTCTATTAGCTGATTCCTCACAACAGGCAGAAAGCAAACTGCACAGGGCATGAAAGCAAGCAAGCCCACCATATATGATAACAGATTTGAAGCAGCAAGAGCAAGTAACCTAAATAATACTCTTTCACATGGCTTCATTCTGGTCAAATATTTTTGTTTAAAGACCTACAAAATGTATATTGATCATTGTTCTTAACTCTTTCCCTGACAGCGTTTTTTAATGTATTTTTGATCATTTTCACAAAAGTTTATTGGCCGCCAGAATATTTTGTTGTATGAATATCTGAACATACAATATATAAAAAATAAAGAACTGACCCTCTGCTTGTAAACAAACAAAGCTTTATTCTAGGTTCATGCATTTTTTTATCAATATTTGCATGTGGGCAAGTTTCATAAAAAAGCTACATTTTGAGCAAAAAGCTAAGATAATCAAGTTTTTGTCAAAGACTACTTCTTGATTGGATTTGGAACGATATACAAACCATAGATGGAGTAAATCGAGTCCATCGACGCACCTAATGCTTGCACAGTCCTATAGCTCGTCCTGGGTCGACATTTCATTCAGTAACATTTGGCAGTTTTGATATTTATGCTGTTTAATGTTGAAGATCATGTTATTTTACATATGCATCTGCTTACATAGGCAAAAAAAAAAGCAGAAACAAGTGATAGCCTGTGTTTTGATTTATATACTCTTTCAGAAGATGCATAATAGCGCCCCCTGCCTTCTAAAAGTGAAAACACGGAAAGCCAGAAAATTCCATCAATGGCGGGGAAAGAGTTAATATTTCAACATAATGCATTTATTTGTGGGATAATGCACCGATATTATCACAAAATAAACCCCGGTTGAAATGAGACCTTTAGGCTTCATGTTATCTCTTAAATAGTTCCAGCCTTCTAAATGTTGACATGTGGATTGATGTACCTGGTGAAGTCGGTCATCTCCATCATGATCATACACATCTGTTTGGCCAGCACGATGATATCGTTTCCATTGTCATCCCACTTGGCGACCTCTGCGTCCAGCTTGCTCTTTTCCTGCCTGAAGCTCTCCACCTGTTCGGCAATCTTGGCCTTTTCTTCCTGAGGCAGCTGAGCCATGATGGCCTATGAGGGGTAGCGATATGATATGACACAAGATAAAGATCAGTCACACACACGTGCCCTTGTTTCTTATTAAAAGTTTGTGAAGAAAGTACCCTCCATTTAGGTTTACTTTGTTTAACCCCACTGAAATGCCTCTGTATAAGGTTTTGAAACTTAACACTTAAATCATATGACCTTCTGGAACCCCACGACATCTCATGCTCATAAAGAGAAAATCCATCCTCTTTTCTTTCCCCCTCTTCTTGTCAAGGAATAAATTCTCACTCCGTAGCGATTCTGAGCCTGTCCAAAAGGGTATTAATCTCTTTGCAAGGTCACAGGAACCGTTAAGGCGCAGTATTATTTGTGAGATAAATGTATAATTACCTCACTTCTTACACCAGTCAATGAATTATTCATTTGTTCAACATTCTGTTGGAGCAGGCGGACCGGACCATGGCAGGGGACTCTGAATGCCTTTAAGTGTGCGATCACCATAAGATGGTTTTGGCAAAAAAAGTCGGTGCCGTACAAGTCTGAATTTGTAGTGTGACAAGTCAGAAATCTTTTCCGCAGTTTTGTCTGAATTTTTAAGTGGCAATATGCCATCATAGCCAAAGGATGTCATAACATAAGAGCTAATTAAGAGCCAGCTGCTCATTTAAGATTTGTAGCTTTTTGCTTGTTTATTTAACAAGCTATTACACACTAAAAAGAAAAGTCCTCGGAGAAAATGCGATTAAAAGATGAAAATGATTTATTTTTCAGATAGCGCACACTCCTGGGCATTTCAAATGTAGGACTGATGCAACGGTGACTGTGTCCGAATAAAATATAAAAGTTTTGTTTTCTTCTGTACAGCATAAATCTATCTATCACTGCTTTTGATATCCCACAAGCTTGTCTGTGGAGATCTGCAAGAGCGGTCGAAAGGACTGTAACTAAATTTTTGCTTGGTTATGACTAAAGCTTATTTAAAGGTCATTACGTTTTAGCTTTGAAGTTATTACTGCCCTGTTTTACCACCTGTGCATCCAATCAGAAACATACCCATCCCTGGAGCCAATCAGTTCTCTTTGTATGTCTTTGAAGCAGCCAATCAGCATTAATATGCTGCTGCATGGTTAATCCTCTGGTCCTAAAAGTGGATGTGATGTATGGAAAGAAGGTGAATAGAAGGCGGGAGAGCCTATTTCTTCTTCCTGCCTTGCTCCGAATTCACTTATCCCAAATCTCGCTGGCTCCTAATCGATAACAAGAGAGGGTGCAGGCAGCTTAATGCTCCAACAAATCCTTCCCCATACGCACCGGTGCCGATTCATTCAACACACCCATATTGTGTGCCGAACGTCGCAATGTGTGTCCTTCTGGATTAGAAATCCCTCAAAAAAGCTTTTTAATTTTTCTCATTTGAAATAAAGTGGCCTAGATACAGGAGTTCAATTTTATGGCTGACCTATCAGCACTGTTATCCTATCATGGAGCGAAGAGATAGAGCAGTGTGTAAATGTGTGTGTCTGAAAGTGAGTCAGTGAACAAATGCCTGCTCTTATTTCTCTTTTATGAGAACTCAAAATCCATAAAACTTAAAGTCACAGACTATATCAATATGAAAATAGTGACACGCATATTTGATTTGCAAAAAACATTCACTCAATGTAACATTCAGCATGCATTCAGTGCCGCTTGAACTCAATGAACCGAGTTTGCTAGTGAGCAAAATGTTTTTCCACGGTCATATTTTTTTGTCAATTGGTTGCTGTTCTCAAGGAATGACCCTGTTTTTCTTCCTCACAGCAGTTTTTATTTTAGCCTAGTCTTTTATTCCAATACAAATGATAATTTCCTCTCATTCATGGAAGATAATTTATTCTCAAGAGTAATTGGAATCAAACAGGGTTATGGTGTGTATTTGCGCGTGAATGTCAGCGGACTCCACGGCTACATACTGATATTCTTGTAATGTCTCATAAGCAGCCCACTGTGCACTATTCACACATACACTAATGTGGATTAAGCCTTGAACCCCAGTGAGCTCTGCCGTCAAATGCCGACTGACACACACACACTGGGGGGATGGGGTGACACTGCCAGAAGTCTAATTTGCAATCATATTTTAACAACTACAGTCTTTTTACTGCAGTGCATTCCCTTCTAAGGCAGCATCCTAACTAAAATGGAACCTTATTAGTGAACGAATATTCTACATAGTTAGCAATTCTGAGCAATCTTTTTTGTTGTGACACTCAATGTATTTTTATTAAGTTTCCTGTTAGCAGGTTGCTGAGGTAAAAGGTTGGTTAAACTGCCATTTTTTTTTAGACTTCTTTCCTAACTTGCTGTATTGAAGGAATTATAATTAAAATTTCTCTTGCTTCGCCCACCATCTTAGATGTGTCCCTTGCTATTTTAAATATGAAATGTATAAGGTGCGTTCCATTCGACTGTAAGTGGACTGCAAAGTGGACTTCACAGGGTATTTCGCCATCTTAAGTGAGATTCCAATCCGAAGGGAACGAACATGTTCAGTTCGAAGGGCACTGCAAACGGCATAGGGAATAAGGGAACATCGATACATCACTTCACAGGAAGTGGAGAGCGATGATCACCCAACTGTCATTGCGCTCCACGTCATCACCAGTCAGAGCGAGAAGGCGCACGAGACCACAATGCAATTATGTAACCATTTATTAAAAACACATACACATAGTTAACCAAACAAAAAAAAAAAAAGAAAAACTTTCATATTGCATGAAACTTACAACAGAGCTTCAATTCTGATAATAGTCAAGTAATAGCAGCAATAGTCAATTAAGTCTTTCAATTAAGTATAAACATACGTTTTTCATTATATTTATAGTAGGCTACTTACTATTTTTTATTATTGTATAGTGTATATATTTTAAATGTGATATTAAATTAAATTAAAATATGTAAGCCTATATTTATGTTAATATCAAAATTCTCACCATTATTCGCAGCAGAGGATAAATAATGTTTCGTTCTCGAAAAAGTGAGACATGTTGTGTGCATGCACTTGAGTGACTGGCACTCTTGTTATTCTGAAACTAAATGTCATTTACAGAAGACATGCTCAGCGGAGTGATAAGTGTTTTGTATTGTGAGCGTAAACCTGCTGGAAATGACAAGAGGAACCAGAGATGTTGTTTGTGTGTCACGTAGGAGTCACTCACCCTTGCGCTCTGTCCAGCAATAAGTTGGTCATCTTCTGTCTGGACGCTGGTGCGGCTACGGGCGTCATAGTCTTCTTGCTCAAAGTCAGAGTCGTCTTCAAGCTCTTCTGGAGTCTGAAATGAAATAAATAAAAAAACAAAATATTGACCATCTTTGAAGATACCATACAATACCATGATATCAGTTACTCACCCAATCTTTTTCTTATTGTTATTTGTAATTTCACGGAAAAGAGCGATCAGTTTATTATTTGAAATTCACATTATGTGCATACGGGTTTGAACATGACAGCGTGTTCATTAAATTATTCATTTTTGAGTGAAGTATTGCTTTTAAAGTCTCCTAAATTTCTTTTGGAGTGACTGACACTTTTTAACTCTTGGGTTTCATTCGTCAACAACTTTCTTCGCCTCGCTTAAACTTCCATCTATATTATAAATGTACTCTACTAAAGTACCGATGTCCTCTGTCCTAATGCTAAACTTGGTGACAATTTGGGACACACCATTTGACAGACGCCACTACCGGCTGTGCATTTCTACACAATGAAGAGCGAAAGACCTCTGATCCAACAAAAAGACGTGTCAACCATTAAACCAGTCAAATCTCAATAAATAATTCATTCGTCCCACAGTTTGAGTTACTAGTGACTTGCATCATTGTTCAATTCCCTTTTGGCTTTTCTGAGTAATATAAAAAGTTCCCTCATAAAGTGGGATCAAACAATATGTGAAGGGGGAAAGGCCTCTAGGTTCTTCAGGGTTTAGATGTGATCTGTTATCTTGTATTCTGCCTACCAGTAGTTTCAACATCAGTCCCGCTAAGTGACTAATGAGCAAATTGGAGACAAAGAAAAGAGTGTATCTTGACAGCCGCCGCGGTTTCAGCCACTCTGAGCGGCAGTGGCAGTAACTTATGGAGATATTCTTTTGTTTGAATCAGCTAAGCAATTTATAGCAAACTAGCAAAGTCTTCTTTGTTACTCGTTTTATTGAAGATCCCAGTGTATTGAGATTTCACATAGACATAAATGTGTATAGTCAATGAGAAAGGAGTGTACATTTGTGCGCATACCTATCTTGGTTTGATTATTCTTCCCATGTTTTTCAGCAGGATTCAATCCTTGACAAAGAACTGTGTGTGTTATCTTGGTTTGATTATTCTTCCCATGTTTTTCAGCAGGATACAATCCTTCACAAAGAACTGTGTGTGTTTGTTACTTTCTTTTCACTGCTACTCTGGGAGCTGTACTATTTGCAAAACTTAAAAGCAGCCACCAACACATTCACACACTCTGCATGATCTATCTTTGTGATTCATTTTTAGGGTGGGGGGTGGTTCGGGGAATCAATAAAAAAAGTAAAAATAAGTAGGATCTCTATTTACAATTATCACTCTGTTCCAAACCATCTCCAAACTCAGCTTGACATTATTTACTGGCAAATTATTATTTACTGTTCAATATTGTTTGATGTTCCCACAGAGGAAGTGTGCATCTTAGAAATTGCCTTTTTGCAACAAAAAGATGTGTTTATTAGTTCAAACTAAATGAATTCGAACTCTGTAAACAGAGTATACAAAATGGGCAAAGGCATAAACAAATCAACAGTCTAACATACTATTATTGTATAACCAGGACATACCGTATACAATATACATGATAACATATAGCATTATTACTTCACAATATCTATATCAGGTCTTTTCAACTGCTACAGATACAGAGACCCCCAATATACAAAAGCTAGATTTTTCTAGAAACACTTTAGAATAACCTTCATTAAGAACATTAACGTATACATTGCATCAAGGGGGTCAAGGAGAACCCTAAGAGGCTGCAAGGGAGTCAAATGTTAGAAAATGTTTTTAGGGGTGTCAAGGTTATTTATTTTATTATAATTAATTTCTTTCTAAAAGAAGAGCAGCTCTACATTTATAAATAAATAAATACTTTTCTATCATATGTTTAATGGCCAATATCAGCACGATTTTGGCATGATCCGTTTGACGTAGGGTGATTCGTAAACAGCAATGGGCGTCGAATCGGGACGCAAGAATCGATCGTTTCATCTCATATATTATGTCATATTGGATAACAACTAACGCTGATGTTTCGTGATGTCACAACAGAAAAACTAGCATTTTCTTATATTCCACCACGACGGGTTCTGTCAGATCTGTGAAGTTGACCAATAGGAGCACAGAGGCTCTTCTGTACACAGCTTTCAAACATGGCGAAACGAGAGAGAGAGAGGCGATGGTATTGATGCTGCTGGTTGTAATGATGCAATGGAGGAAAGGTTCATGAAGCTATAACAACAATACTCCTGCCTTTATGATGTTTCCTTGAGGGACTACCATGATAGTGTGAAAAAGATAATGTATCTGCTGGTGAATGACCCGGTGAGCACTGGAATTAGCATTAAGCTAACATGCCGCTTAAGCAGTTTGTTTACGCTCTGGTTTCCGGAAGTCAGTCGCTAGTTTCGCCTTATTTGTGACATCATGCACGCCACTAAAGAGAGCAAGCGATGATTGGTCGGGAAGCAACGCATAGTCTGCCATGTTTCTTGTCCATGACACAACAAGAATTAAGGAGTCAAAATCACATAATCTGACACAGTGACTATCGTAACAGACACAAAATACCATGTAGTCTGAACCTGGCATAATAATAGTTAGTCTAATCTTTGACACTGTACCCTTTGCCTTGATCAGCTACTTTTTAGCTGATGTTGTCGGATAATATTGTCGGTGAAGCTCTGGAATATTACTTTTTTTGTGAAATTGTAGTATTTTTGTAATACAACATTTTAACTGTATTACCTTTTTCCTACTTTGATGTTAAGATGTATGATCCTGAATAGAAACATTTTCAATAGCAAGTAAATATTCTCTAAATGATAATATCACTCTCACTATTTTTTCACCCAGTATAAAGGGATGTTTATTTTCTGGATCATCATAGAGGATCATTCTTTGCATCAAAAGCCCTGCATTATGATGATGCTTAACAGTAAAATGCCATGAATTGTTTAAGAAAATTGTATATGTTTTATATAACTTTTAACAATATAACTTCTAACAATCCCCTGGAGTACGTTCACGGATGTGTCAGGTTGAGAACCCTTGCCCTGTATGATGGAGTCATAACCCATTACATTATTTTCAGATGAAATGTGTTTGTGTTGTTTTGTTATTTATCAATCCAAACCTCTGGGGTAATGAGCAGTATAAAAGTTCCGCTTGTGAAGAGCGAGCACCTCATGTGGTTCTCTAATTTGTACGCTACTCACTCTTATCATGAGGACTGCTTTCCTGATGTCACGCACACCGTCATAGACGAGGCGAGAGGCGTCGATGAACTCGTTCTCCTCGAATGGCTGCGGGGGGCTGGTGCTAAGAGCCTCGATGGCGACCTCAACCTGCTCTGCAAATCGCGGCATCACTGATGGGAAAAAAAGGACGTAGAGCATTGAGGTGAGCAAGAGCCTGAGAGAAAGCAAAAACAGAAAGACAGATACACAGAAAAAAAAAACTTTTTCAAAAAAGGGATTACACGCATCTCTCAAAAGTCAGTCTTTCCCTCAGGTGCCAAACATATCAGAGAAAAGACAGAATGAGAGGTGAGAAAAATGGAGAATATGTGATCTTAAGAAGCTAAGTGTCGAAATTCAGGCAAGCATGTCTATTTCTGCCATCTTCTCCCTGTCAGTCATAGCCTGACTACGTCAGACTTCCTACTTCCGCTAATTTAATTTCGCTCCTGTAGTCAGTCTGAGATAGCAGCCTATCTTTCAGTTTTCCTCCGGCCTGAAAACAGCCGGCCAATCAACGAACAGAGGGCGGGCTGAAAGCCGTGACGTAGACGCTAAGCGCAGAGTTTTACATTGTAGGTTAGAGAAATTGAAAACCAAAACGGCCGCGGAAATGGGAAACGAGACACGGGATGCAATTCGCTCTGTTATGGAGAACATTCGGGGGTTTTTCAAACTGAAGCCAGAACAAGAAGAGTGTTTGATAAACCTTTTAAATGGAGGTGATGTTGTGGCCCTACTCCCGACTGGTTTTGGGAAATTAAATTAATTTCTGTAATCTTGAAATTAAGTTGCAGCATTTCCGACAGACTCGTGAGGAACAAAGAGCTGTGTTTAAAAGATTAATCCTAAATTTGAGAGTTGGCTACAAATATTTTCTTGTTTCACTCTGTCAAAAATAAGTTTAGAAGCCGCGATTGTACCGTGGATGCGTAGATTAACTTCGCATAATCGCATAAGTCGTTTACAGCCATGTTCACTCCGGTATTTCTGATTGGCTTACGGGTAACCAGTGATTTTAAACTTCAGACAAGCGCCCTCTAGCGAGAGAGAAAACACTTCTCTATTATGCCATTCCAGCAGAGTCTGGTATTACCAGGCTATGTCAGTCAGGCCTGAGGACATGGAATGCAGAGGGAGAGGAAGACGAGAAAATGTCACCCAAGAAAATATGTGAAAAGGGTGCCCGTCTGCAAATTAACCACTTCGCCTTGATGGGAACATATGACCATAAGTGAGACCTCTTCAACCCAATAAAAATAAATCAGGTAACACTTTACAATAAGGTTCCATTAGTAAGCGTTTGTTAATGCATTAACTAACATTAATTACTATAACAATGGGCAAGCAATACATTTGTTACTATATTTATAAAAAAAACAACAACTGTTAGTTCATGTGAGCTTGGATCAATTAAAATATATACAACTTTTTCTTTTAATAATGTTTTAGTAAATGTAGAAATTACTATAATTAATACTATAATTTGCCTCAAAAGCTTTTTTTACTAAGATACTATATAATATAACTAGAGTTAACAAGTGGAACCTTATTGTAAAGTGTTTCCAAAAATCACATCCTCTTGCACTCTATCCTTCTTAAATTTAATTCCCCTTCTGTCTTGTTCCTCAGTAACGGGTAGCGAGATCTTCCCCCGCCACTAAACGCTGGCTGTAATAAGGGATTGTTTGACGAACAAGAGTTGAGTACGAACAATGTTGACAGACATTGATTGAGTGCAGCTGGAGGGTTGGGAAAGGTCCGCTAATGTGACATCAGTTTGATCTGTTTTTCTGATGAGCCGTATTTCAGCGTTTACACTGAACAAATATGTTTGGACCACTTAACCTTAGCATAACCGTTTTGACAAAAATCCTTACGGCTAATGCTGCATAGTGGCAGTGAATGAAGACTTTTAAGTCAATTACATTTTGGTGAAATGTCAATAAAAAATGTTAAAAGCATTTTAGAGGGATCCGACAATGCTGTTATGAATCATGAGCTTTAAACTTTGGTGATTCCAGAGCAAAAAATATGCTTGTTACTTTGGACTGTATTCAGCAAGTACCTTCCTTTATGCTCCACAGCGCACCAATTCACACTCAACCTTTGGACCTGACACTGAATGACCTGTCTGCCTAGGGAGTAATATCCAAAAATGATGTAAAAGTCTTGCGTTTCCATGGCAATGTCACTGATGGAAGGAAACTGTATTGTGATCTAACACTGACATCAAGTCAAGCTCATATCAACGTCCGGGACTACTTGGTGGTTGATGAAAAAAAGATGGGCACGGCAAAAGCCTCGTATTAAACCCTTGAGCAAACTCCAAAGTGATGCTCTTAAAATATTCAACACATGTATCGAGGAAAGGAGGAGGTCTCAGAATTTTTAAAAGCGAGGAACTGGGATATTATGACCCAAGATACACTTCTCCGTGGGGAAGGTGGGTCTTGTGAGGACACTTCTGTGACAAGAAAATTTTAGAGTGTTGTCATCAACCATCTAACCAAATCCAAGCCCAGAGAGCCAATCACAATAATAGCAGATGCAGATTTTGAAGAAAAGACCGGTTATGAGATTTCTGATGGTTTTGATTACAGGCATCCGACTTGAGATTGACTTAAAAGGGGACCAGTGAAGGATCCATTTTGACAGCCATTTTGCCTATTTGCCTTCTAAAATGGACAATTTCAGAATGTCTATCGGCTAATGCAGAAAAGGTTAGATTTGAATTTCAAATGAACACATAATAAATACAAAACTATGCAAAACATTCAAAAAGGTGCTGTAAAGGCTCTTTAGTTGATTTCTTTTCTTCTTTCCAACCCAGTCTTGCTTTAACACATATTTAATTCATTTTAATCCACTTATTGGAGAGGCGTAAAATGAGCTTTAGGGAATTTTGCTGCGACTTTTAAATAGAAATATTCAAATGTTCTTCAAGCCATTAATGAGTAAAGTTGCTGCAAGTGAGGAGCAAATTTAACTCAGACCAGTGAGAAATGATGAAAGGAGCTAATGAAAACCATGTTGGAAGGGATTATTTTCTTAAAGTGTTTAACGCCAGATAAAGCAAGCAGTCAGATATGTTCTATGAGCCTTCAAATGTTTTATTTTTTTATTTTTATATTTTGAGACAGCATTTTGAATTCTATAAAACATATTTAAACTGGGTTTTATTTTGAAAGGCTGAGGTCAGACCAGCCTAATGGTCTCAAAATGAAATACTAGAAAACGCAATGAGACATTCCTAATGCTAATAGGCCCTACAAAACACTGCAAGCAATTGGAAGTGGAGAACAAATTCATTTGAAAACAATTAAGGTCACTAGTAGTTTGGTTTCATTTACATTTTGCCCCTAGGCTGTGGAATTAGTTAGCACTGCCCTTTCTTCGGGATCCGTATTTCTTTCTATCTTCCGTTTTCTTTTTCATGAACAAACTATTGGACTCATTGTAGTGGGCAGGTATGGACTAATTCTATTTTCCTTGTTGTTTTGCATGCCTCCTGTATCTCACCATGCAGACTCTTGGGTCGTGATATGCTGAGGAATAACATTTTGTGGGGTCATTTGGCTGGATGAAATCACTACTGTTTTTAGTACCTGAGCAAACATGCCCTTCAACCTGTCAGTGAAACACTATATTTGCCATAAAAATCATGTGTGAGTCTATGTGTGTGTGTTAGACAGGGGCAGTGATTAGGTCGCCACATTTCATCTCTGCATGGTCACCCTTTTGGCATGAGCCCTACTCACTCTGCCATACACTATGACAGTATTGCTACTCATGCCTTCTTCTTGGCACTATTACATCAGCCATATTTCTCATTTTTAATCTACTGGGGGCCTGAGCATAACCTTAATGATGGGGTAATTTTTCCCACATGAAGATTAGTTTGGATCGGAGAAAGGATGGAAAGGATAAAGAGAGAGGGGAAAGTCATCACGGGTTTGCTATTAGACTATTGATTTTCAGGCTCAAGGACACGATTTAAGATTCGTGGGTGCTATTTGCTGAAGGTCCTTCAATGGTGTATCTTTATAGAGCTTTGGACCAGCTGCACTTTTGTTATATTTACACTGCCTTGGGACGATAAAAAAGGCCAGGATAAAGTTCAGTATGTCCTAATTAGGCTGTCTACTGATAAGAAACCAAACCAAAAAGTTGAAGAAATTGAAAAGAAAGTGCCAGGCACTTTTGAGGAAATGGAACGGCTAGTTTTTTTTTTTTTTTTTTTTTCTTTACAAATATAGTGAATTGTAAGAATGATGGTTTGACTTTTTGTTGAGAGTGATTGAAATGAAGAAAAAAAGTCTGTCCTGGCTGACACATTTTTAACAAACCGTTTTTCCCACCTGAGTGGATAAGCATACAACAAATCAGTACCTGCGGTTTAACTCCCATTGCCCACTAGAACACTATGCTTGGGAATTCCCTCCATTATTAAATTGATAAAGCCACTTAGTTGAGTAGCAAACATCCTAATTAAATGGAAAACACATTCAATTGCTATACGCTTCTATTATACTAGTTCGCTAACCTCAACATTACGCCTGGCCCAAACCTTCAAACTTTCAAAAATTCATTGACATTGTGCGTGCCAAGTCTTGTGCAATAATGAAAGTTCTATAAGAATCAATGCTGCAATGCTTTATGGTTCAATTCCATTTATCTGGTGGCACTAAGTCCATCATTTAAATTCACAGGGCCTCAGACTAAATTTGTATGGATGGCCCTCCCTCCCTCTGGCCTAATGATAAGGCTATTTTTTTTTACAGAAGAACTCAGTGGGTCCTTCTCATCAAAGGGCCTGGAACAACTTTCCCAGTTGCCCTCCTTCCTGACGACAGCCCCGGGTGGCACCAACACCCCAAAACAAAGACAGACAGAGGGGAAAAAGCGAAATCCAACAAAAAGGACTACCTCATCAAAGTGAATACAGAGAAGATGAGAGCCAATCTGGGCATCCAGCCCTTTCACAATTCAATTATCACTCTCAATCAAGCATGCAGATATTCCTCTTGGTTTTACTGAAGCGACTAGCAAAACAGTTTTACATTCAAGCTGAGCGAGCATTAACTGTTCAACTTGTGATTTACGGAAAAGAGTTTGCTATCTTTAAACAAAAAGACTAAGACGGTTTATTTTTATTTGACTGAAGGCAGTAATGAAATTTAGGATACTGTATTGTGTTTGGTTCTCATTAAGTCTCTAATAGCTCTAATAAAGGAGGAGATAAAATGATTAAATTAATTATGCAATTAAACATAATTTTTCAAATGTTTCAGCGGATAAGTTACATTAAGTACATGTCTCTCTGTACAGAACCCTAATACAGATAGTGGTATCAATTCTCCGGTTGAAATTCCATGTTCTGCTATGTGAATTAAAAGAGTTACATTTTTTTAATGATACAATACACAAAAAGGAGATAATTTCTCAAGAATGAATTGTGCCCACTTATAGGAATGAGGTAAATCCTGATACAGTGCAAATGCACCAACACAATCTGATCTGAAAGTGGCTCAATTCACTTTGACTTTGTTTGATAGTTTCATTTAAATATTCTAGTCATGTGAAGAAAAAAAAATGTATAGGGCATGTAAGTAGAAGATGATGAGATTACCAATGAAGATCAATTTGGAAACATTATGAATCCATTTTAATCTTCAGTTGGTCAGACGTCACACATATGCATTTTTTTTGCCCTTAGCTGTCAAATACGCTGTCAGAATAGTCTAATGTAATGTTCTAGACAGAACAAGGGAGGCAGGACAAAGCGCCGCCGCCAGAATAATATTTTGAGTGCTCATTTTCTAGCCACCCTCCATTTGTGGATTCCAAACAAACGTAGAAGTGCATTTAAATGGAACAACTACATCAAAATGTGTCAGGTGAGATGTTTCTTACACATTAACACCTAAATAGCAGCCTTTTTTGCTTCCTGTCAGATATTGTGACTTGAAAGCATTGGGAAAAAGCTATGCACAAATCTCTGCATTACTTGGTATGTTTTGGCCCTCGGCCTTGTCTGTCAGAGTCTAAATTGCTACCTCCTGAATGCTGGCACTAGATTGTGAAAGGTGGAGGGGTTGGGGGAAAACAGATGAAAAATGAATGAGCAAAGGATGAGTGCCAGAGGAGGGAACAGGTGGTATCTCCGGCCTCACCATCTTTTCTCATCTGTCTATCCCTTTCTCCTCTAACTTCCTTCTTCCAAGAGCTTCCTGGTCTCCTCTGTCCATCTGTCCCTATCTCTACCATAAGTTCATGCCTTTGTGAGCATAAGATAAGTTCAGGACTCAGGTGTGTTTGTGATCTTTCTCACCAGTCTCAGAGAGGAGCTTGATAGACTCAAGAACACGCTCAGTGTAAACGCCAGGTTCATAGTTCTCCATCTCAGCATTAATAATGTGCACCACTCGAGCGGCTCGGCCCCGGATCGCCCCTGCTGTCCTATCCAGTGTGTCCACGTCCCCCTCCTGCAGGGCGATCACACACTTATTCACATCCTCCAGAATGTGGTTCTCTGTGGAGAGATGAGATTAAAAAAAAATAGATAAGACTTTCAAGCATTATTGTTGTCCAAGAACAATAATCACATTTGACATTTTTTAAAGCATTACAAAAAAAACAAAAAAAAACCATGTAAAGTAGCAAGTAAAAAATAAAATAAAATTGTATCTCCCTTTTAAAGAGGCCCAACAAAGTCTTGATTTTGTTTTTAGGGTCTAATAGAATGGTTTACATTCTTGGATGCTAAAAAAAAAAAAAAAAACGTAATTTTCACATATTTTACTTTTTTGCAGCACCTCTTCCCAATCGGTCAATAACTCTGTTTAGTTCCAGTCCCAATGAAGCCCCTTCTTCCAAAAAGCTCCTCCAAGTGTGCTCTGATTGGTCGGCTGGACCAGTGTATCGTGATTGGTCATGTTTCGAAAATGTCAAGTTTCAACACTCTACAAATGTAGCTCAACCAGGTCTTTCTCCTTTTTTGCATATGCCTTGGTCGGTAGTTATTGAAATGAGGAATATGAATGTGATGTGTATTTCACTGGAAGAAACTCAAAGCTACAATCAAGGCGTTTGAGGGAGTTCAGAAACAGTGTTTACTGATATAGAGAATAACTCCCTTTGGAGTGGACTTTGTGCTTTGTAACTTTGCAGACCTTTTTCATGCTAAAACAAAGAAAGAAAAAGCACAATAGGTCCTCTTTAAAGTATAAAAAAAATACAATAACATATTTAGGTCAATGGACTTTTTTGTGGGTGAAAAAAAGCATGGACTTTGATGGAATACTTGAATAACCCATGAACACCTCGGCTCTGTATTTTGGGGCATGTGCTCTAACTGCTCCGACATTCTCCTAAAACTACTTGCAAGACAACAGACCAAAAGTTTTCAAAATGCCTCTCTGGGTTGACCTCTTTAACACTGGTTTCCTAATGAGGTGTTATTTGTCTCCTGTTCTAATAAGAGCCTTCTTTAAGTAGCTAAGAAAAAAAATGCTTTGTTTATCTTATTTCTTTATGGCAACCGGTCAAAAGCGCACTGCCTTAAATGATCTACAAGCGGATCCATTTAGATAGAGATAAAGCAGTGCAGCTTAATAACAAGGAATGATCTTGCATAGAGGCTAAACCAAATGAAAAGAGTGGGGAAAAACATAATTAAATTTTTTTTCCAACAGATTCAAGAAAACCTATTCAGATATCCTTGTATAGCACATATGCACTATTATTAAAAATATCTTCAGCCTTTACACTTTAATTTCCTTTTCCATGTAAAAGTATTGATGATTTCCCTGCTCTTGCAAAACACACTGCTAACATCTTTCCTGTGAAAGAAATGACATGTAATTGATTTCTTTGCAAGCAGAAATGATCAATTATATCTGAATTTTACAACCATATGCAGGGCTCAACAATAAAGATGGCCATGAGCCAATATGAGAGTGTTTTGGGCCAGTTGACAGATCTGTCACATGCCTTATTGAGCCAGTGCGTCATTGTAAATATGTTTGTGTTGGCTGATCATATACAGTACTGTATACGCTTTTTATGCCTTGTAAATTTATTTATTTTTTGTCACTAAAATATGTTGCCTATATACTCATGAGTAGAGTAGATTGGGAAAATATTTTTGTTGATAGAAAAAAATAAAAACGTGTCCATGTGTCAGCTATTCAAATATATTATTTCTGACACATACAAAAATATGTTGCTAAAAATGTATATTTCTTTTGCATCCAGTGAAAATGTTGACAGGGCAAATACTAATCTCAAACACTGGTCCAACCAGACCAGATTTTCTGGAAATAATAATAAATCATTATTGTTGAATCCTGACATGTTTTATTCACAGATTTGCAAACGAATATTTCCAAACTGGAATGCACTGCTTACACCTGTTTCTGGACAACAGGAGGTGGGATACATACCAATATTTCCTCCTGCATCATTTCATACAGCCCACATAGACCTGTCAGATATACAAAGGATCTGGCCCACAACAGCCAGGATTTCATTTATTAATTTGCTGTGTATTTAGTATTGACTAATTATAATCCCTGCCTTGAAATCCTTGTCTATATGACGAGAATGTAGTAGTCATTGTGCCGGATCCAGATAGGATATGCACTATTCAGCAAAATATTGCAAAAAAAAAAAGAGCATTTGATGTAGAGGAGAGCCAGTTTTAGCTAAGGTGGAAGGTGAGACTGAAGTTGGCATGCCTCGTTTGCAATGAAGAGAACTGTGGGAATTAAATTATTTCATTTATACATTAATTACAAGATGAAACACTTAAGTTAAACATGATTACCTTATTCATCAGCAAAAATGGGTTAGCTATCAGAACAAAAACCTCTCCATACCAGAGAGCAGTTTAATTATATTTTACACCAGGCAAGGCCTTTTATTTATATATATATAATTTAGTTATATATGTTTTAATTAAACCATATACTATCTATATAAGCCATACGTAGGTTTGAGTCCAATGCTCAAGTGAAACTACACAGATTCAGTAATTGGCATCATAATAGTAATCTTTTTAATCACTGCAAAACAAGAACCTAGTGCCGTGGACAAAAAAGTAACTCAGTGTAAGTAAAGCAAGGCTACACATACAAAGGGTCATAATTGTTCATATTTATGTAAAATTAGGCCATTCACATTCCTATCCAGTGTTCTGCTCTCCATCTGTTAGTAAGATGGACATTCCCATTCAAGATAATGGGATTTTGATGGTGGAGGCAGCTGACATTTTAGAGTGTCCATTATAAAGAGGGAAAAATAGAGATTGCTTTATTCTACCATCGTACTCTGTGTGGAGAGTTTAGATGTCAAGAGGAGGATGATGGACATTCACATAAAAATATATGTATACTTAAAATGCTCTTAAAGACTTAAAATGTTGTAATAGTATGAAATCAGAATGGTTGCTTGATTTACTGTTCACCACAAGGCAGCAAGTACTCAATGATGATCTTACAAAAACATGTACCCCCTGTTTCACAGACAAGGCGTAAGCCTATATTCACAGACTTAACTGCATGTTTGAGCTGTTAAAACTGAAAGAAACTTGCACATATCTTAAAATATGTCAGTGCCATTGTTTTGTCTCAAGATGCACACCAGTAATGTTTTTTCTAAGACACTCTTATAAAAGCTTCTTAAATGTCCTAATTGAATTAAGGCCTAATCCTGGCTTAATGTAAGCCCTGTCTGTCAAACCGGGCCATACTAACCCACATACACTGTAGTTTAAGCACCCTTTTTGCTCACTTATTATAATTATGCAGGTGTTTGTAATATATAGAAACATGAAAAAATAATATATATATTTTTTTTTTTTTCATTGACAAGCAGTCAATGATTTGGACCTCTGATCTGTGTAATCTGTTTCCATTTTTACCTGAAACGGACAGGAAGTCATCAACGGAAGTGATGTCATCTACAGCCTCAGTAAGTATGCGTACTTGCTTCTCCCACTGGTCCTTAAAAACATCCATGTTGTCCTGAGCCACCTTGCTTTGAGGGCGTGCGGCCAAGGTCAGGGCTGCATTAATTACCTGTGAGGAGGATAACAGTATAATTCTGAACCTTACCAAAACTCAAGAAGAACTACAAAAGTAACTGTTCAAATGGTTGTGTGAATCCAAGTTAAGTTATTTTTTACTAGCCAGAACGTCTTGGTTACGTATGTAACCCTCGTTCCCTGAAGGAGGGAACGGAGACGTTACGTCAATGACTGACGAAATGGGTGTTTCGCTAGGGAGCCCTATCATCTTCGAGTATAGAAAACGATCCAATGGTATGAAAATACCATGGGTCTGTGGAATTTGCATTGTGAACTCCCCCCCCACCGCGTGGGTATTTAAGGAGCCGCGAGTGCAATCTCGCATTGTTACCTGCTAAGGAGCCGAGACTGTATGCCACGGCCGTTTCAGCCGTAGTGGCATGCGGACGTAACGTCTTCAGGGAACGAGGATTACTTACGTAATCAAGACGTTCCCTTTCCGTCAGTCACTACGTGTTACGCCAGTGACTGACAAAATGGGGGTCCCAATCTAATCTTGCCACTGCGGCTGTCTTCCAGCATCCTGTGCAAGCCCCAGGTCCCTGTCATGAGGCTAGCATGAGCGAAGGGCCAGGCTAACACAAGAATACCAAGGTACACTGGGTAGCATATCCCAGGTGGAATATGTGACACAGCGCCTATCCGCAGGGAGGACTTAGAATACACATATGACCCGAGTAAGGGATGCATATGGAGAGCTTAAAGGTATCCAGCCCGCAGGGTGGAATGTTTCAACCTCGATTTCGCACAGACGAGCAGCAGGATTGTGAACCCGCTGAAACACACCAACACCGCTGAAGAGAGAAGCTCTTTGCTCTTGATGAAGGCGAAGAGAAGAACATAAACACTTCGGCTCCGAAGCAGAAACATAATGCGAGATAGCACTCGCGGCTCCTTTTATAGCCACTCAAAGGGGCGGAGTTTGCAATGCAAATTCCCCAGACCCATGGTATTTTCATACCATTGGCTTGTTTTCTAATATCAAAGGTGATAGGGCTCTCTAACGAAACCCCCATTTCGTTAGTCACTGATGTAATTCGTAGTGACTGACTGAAAGGGAACTCCAAGACATTGGAGTCAAACCATGTGCATGTCAAAATGTAAATTATTAATTATTAATCCTTTTAAACCTATAATCCTCCGAATACCTGGTGCTTTGACAACTTTGAGTCATATGATGATTCATAAAATCTAAAAGTCTCTTGTTGATAGAGGTTGCCACTGTAGAGTCAAATTTGTCTGTCAAATTATCTTAGTAGCTTGTAACAGTACTCAAAGGAAACAATCTTGAACATCTCACAATTACTTCCATTTTTTTTGTGTGTTAGCTTCACTTGCAGGGGGTCACTCACATTGTGAGATCTGTTAGAGGGGACTTCAGTGAAAATGTTTCTTGAATCTTAATACCTCAATTCTACTGGAACCTTTAATTCCAGTCCAACCTTACACATAATCAGTTCAGTACATGGTGAGGGCAGATTTCTTTCAGACACTTATTATCTAGGACTGGTTAGGGCATGTTACTCCAAAGAGACAGAATGTTTGTCTTCGTAATCTTTCTGAAAGCCTCTGCCACTGAATCGCTCGTCAACAAGCCCTCATTTTTTCCAACACATCCCTTGCAACCATCTGTCATTTTAAAGAGAAAACTTTTTACAATTCAATCAATTCTCAATGGATAAAATCAGATTTCTCAACATTTCTCATAAATATGTCACATTACAAATATTTTTTTCCTAATGCTATTTCATGCTGACTTTGAATTGACCCTATTTGTTTCCTTATACCCTTTCCAATATACACTCATAGTCTTACTGTGAATGATTACCAGTGTGCATGTTATCTCTTTAAATAAATGGCGTTGGATAATAGGATAATAATGGATAATAAATGGTTTCCAATGGATTTCTCCTCTCACTGATTCCTCACAATTTTTTTTCTCAATGGGTTGCAAACAGGATTTCTTGTTGACTTTGAATATAGCTAAAAACCTCAAATGTGAGTCATATTTTAATAAATATGATGGATCTGGATATGTGGCTGGATATGTTCTTCTGCTGCCATCATCAATAAAAAAAATTACACAAACATCTCTTCTAAAGGAAATAGTGTGCTTTCCATGACCGGTAATAGTGCAATGGTAGTTGTGGTAGGCAAATAGTGTAATATGAAGTAAATCGAATATTGCAAATAAGGTGCATTACAGTTAATTTCTATTTTTCACCACCAAATAAAACTGCTGCAAGTGGTTCTAGAAAACTGAACACTGGGTAGATAGCAAAGGTTTAGGCCTTTTACCTGAGGACACAGGCTGTCGATCTGTGTAGCTGCCATGCGCACTAACTTCACACCCTCCTCGTTGTTGGAGATGGAACAGGCGAGGTTGGCCACCTGAAAAAGGGAGAGAGTTTGGTGAGCCACTGGGTCATTTGTACGTTGAGGTTAAAGTATAAAGTGACATTGGGGTTATGGTTGCCAGATTTCTGTAAATCAGGCAGGTTAGACTAGCATATGGACGGGGGAGCTTCTGAGCAGAGCGCACATATACACAAACACAGACCTTTC
Source organism: Meda fulgida (assembly GCA_030578275.1). Lineage (NCBI taxonomy): Eukaryota > Metazoa > Chordata > Actinopteri > Cypriniformes > Leuciscidae > Meda > Meda fulgida. The sequence continues at coordinate 18,527 of JAROOJ010000059.1, read as the reverse complement.
TGCTGTTCATGTTTGAAGTTATCAGTGCTGTGTGCAATGGATAAGGATTTAATGCTTGGCTTGAAAGGCAATGTCAGGGCAAAATATGTACAGAGAGTTAGGGCTCATTCAAGTGTTAGATTGGTATTTGTTATTTCCCAGCGTGAAGAACGTGATTTGTGGTTCCCTCTTCACCTCCACTCCCCTAGCCCCAAATCATACCGCCTTGGTCTCTCTTTTACTATTTTAAAAATAGCATTTATTTTAATAATTTACATTTTTACCAGCCAATCTCCAGGACATTAAGAAGCTTCTGCTTCATGTTCTCATTTGCAGTGACAGAAGGACAGCGGTTTGTTCACATGTGCCTGTGAATCTCCCATCACGAAAACACAATTACCCCAAAAATGTCAGCGGACACTAATTGGAGGTTGCAGTATTTCTGTCGTTCACTCAAAGTAATGTCAAATTTTCCATATGAAATTGTCACCGCAAAGCACTGGTGGAATAACCAGAGTTCATTACTGAACTTCATGTTCCCATGTAAATCATTAGGCCAGTTTACCTGGGGAAAAAAGGTGGGTGAAAAATGATAGAAAAAGTGTAATTAAACTAGCAGATGGCTCCTCTATGCGCAATACCTCCTTGTCTAATTTCTGCCGGCCTGCAGCCCTCAAATTACCCATCATGCAATGCATCTGGCAATGCCGGATCGGTGCGTACACGTGAATACACGTGTGCGTTGAGAAAAGGTCTCGCTCTCTCTCTCTCTCTTTCTCGTGTTTGCTCGCTTCCATCATCAGAAAAGCATCTGCGCAAGGAGCATTGGCCAGATTGGATGCTAAAAACCTGGCTGCCTCCCTCCCCCCCTTCTGCCAAAAATGTCGGATCTGACAGAAAACACCGGAATATTGCTCAAGACAGTTTATAAGTTGGTGACACATCAGACCTCGATGAAATGCGCTAATAGGAGTGTCAATGCTGTTTTGATAACAATTCAGAATTGGTGTTCCAAGCATCTCATCCTCTGATGGTAAATCAGATTACACAGCAGCCATGAGTAAGGATTTTGACGGCGCTAAAGTGACATATGCCTGCTGGTAAATGCAATGCGACTGAAAGCCATATCAGCGGGCTTCTCTTCTTTTTTTAAGGTAAATCAAGGCAAATCAAATCTGTGTTAGAAGATTCTTGCTTACGGGCCTTTTCTCCTGTTTACCCCTGACAGCTCTGAATGCTTTGATGGATCGCTCTTCTGTTCAAGTGTGTGTTTGCGTGTGTATGTGTTTAGCTTTGCGGCGAAAAGTGTAAAGACTTAAATGCTTGAGGGTTGCAAGTGATAATGTGTGCATAAGAGTACCAATGGGGGAAAAAAAGGTTCATTGATGCATCTCAATTCTTTCTGAAATGATTATGCATCGATTCACAAAAATTCCTTATCACAATTAGTAATAATTATTTTTTAATGTAGCATAGACACAAGATAAAGAAGAATTTATGGTAAAGAAGCTTCAATATATTATGAGTATTATAGAACATTATAGAACTTTTTTTTATCAATGGCTACAAATTTGTATAATACGCATATTTGTTTTAAAAATAATAGTCTGTTGTTTGCTTTTAGTCTGTATACATGTTTGGGCAAAATCATGCCTACATGTGCGATACATTATATAATAGTGTATTCATTTTATGAGTTTGGCGCATCCTGCAAAAAGGCACAAAAGCTGTCACTGTGGTGGTACCCTTTCAAAAGCTACACCTCTGTACCTTATTTACTCCTAAAATGGGCACATAAGTACATTTACAATAGTAAATATTAGTACCACAATGGTGAATATTAGAATCTTTGGGAAATGTATCACCCCAGTGATGGATTTTGTGCCTTTTATTCCTGAGAATATGGCAACCACCTCTGAACCCATCCTTCCCTAACTGGCAGGTCCACCTTGAACCTTAGAGGTGCAGTTGGACCTAAGTGGAAGTAGCCACCAGTTCCACCACCCTTTTGCTAGAAAAGTGGCAAGAGACAGCAGCATAAAGGACCGGATGGGAAGGTAGGGGGTTGTTTTATACACCAGGCTGGCAGTGTGGGACTCCCAGCGTTTGCAGGAAATAATATCCTGTCATGTAATTCCTCACTTCCCTTGGTCCTCACTAGTCCTTCATGGTCTGAACACACAGTCAAACCAGCAGCAGCTCCTGGATGGCAGCCAGAACTGGCCGATGCTCAAGCACTCAATTCTAAGAACTGGATACCAGCCAAGACACAGTGTCCGGCCAAAAATACTAATTGCAATTATCTAAAGAACCACTCCTCCTTTGTGAGGCCTTTTATTTTCTCAAAGAGAAGACCCCTGTTAGTTAGCCAAGGACGTCAAAATAATATTCATGGGTTTCACGCTAGGTTGAGACAAGCGTGTGTGTGTGTGTTGTCCTTGCATGTTTGACTATTTCAGAGAAAGAGACCACATCACAACCGTGTTGTCTCTCTGACCGACCATTATGTGTTGTCTAGTTAGACCTTTATAAAAGAACTATTGATTTCTGAGCTTTTCATTTGGACGACCACATCCAGAGAATCAGTGCGCAGAGTATCAGCCTTACCCTTGAAGAGTTAAAAATAAAGAAATAAATACAATAAAACAAAGACAAAACATTGTATATATATATATATATATATATATATATATATATATATATATATATATATATATAAAGTATTAAATCTATACATGTTACACAAATTATTATATATAATATAATTTATAATACTAATAATAATAACTCCAAAAGGTTTGTTCCAAAATGTATTAAGCTTTCTATGTAGGCAGCATGTTATATCGCCACATGTGCCCCTTATACAAAGGGTTTTCCAAAAGCTTCTAGGTAATCATACAATAAGTGTTGTTATTGTTAAGTACAAACTAAAATTAATACAATAAAAAGTGTTAGTTGAAATAAATCTGAAATAAAATAAGTTACATTACTAAAACTGAAACAAAGCTAAATAGAATAATACAAATGACATCCACATAACTTGATTATAATAAAATCACTAAAGCTTAAACTACATTTAAAATGAAAACTGAAAATATAAAATAAAAGCTAGTTCACAATAATAATACTACAGTATATAAATAACACTAAATAACACTGTAGAGATTGACAGTGAACAATGTGAGTAGTAATGATAATTATACTTTTAATACAAACAGTTCAACCAACTGTTTAACTCTATATATGTAGGTGCAGTGTGGTTTTTATGTTTATGTGTTGCATTATCGTAGCAACATGGTTGTGTCTTCTGTGTACTTCACGCAAGGACCACTACCTGTACGACACAAATAGTTACTTGATATGTAGAGCATTTCAGTTCAGATCGGTCACTATTAGGTTTCAATCTACAGTATGAAAGCAGCTTACTAGCTCATGGAACAACAGGATCTGTACCTCCTCACATTAAATCAGTATTTCAGACATCTCAGCACTTCTTTGTCGAATCATTCCTGTCAAGAAATAGGTATTGTTTGTTGTATTTCCATCTGGAAAGGGAAAAATTGAATAAGCGCTCACAGACAGAATCTAAGAGAGAGAGTCGGTTAAGAGTGGGGCAAGAGAAGGTGTTAGCCTGAGTGCTTCCCCCCTATTCCCAAACCGTACCCCGGTCAGAGAGCAAATAAATCAGCCTGTCAGGACAGATGAAGCAGAACGCTCCACTGGGGGAGAAACAAACACAGGTCGCTAAGCGTGACCATGTGAGAGGCATAGCTACAAACCTCAACAGTAAAGTCACAGATGTTTGAAACCTGATGACCCCTGACGTGTCTACAGGGAGATTTAGTAAGGCCTAGACAAGTTTACATATTGATCTAAATGCAGTTACATTAAAAGAGAGTAGTGACCCTGAGGTTAGCATATATGCTAAGTTGCACACATTTTTCAGTGGCGTTCCTGCAGATGATGCGAGTTTGAGTTAGTTTTGAATCAACTTATTCCCGTTCTCCCTCTGATTTTCATCATTCCCTGTGCTCTTGATGCTTGGCGAAATTTTGGAATTCCGTGAGTGCAAAGCAGAGTTAGCATAGTGTTCAGTTGGTCATGTGAATTTCCTGTGGTGACAGAAATCTGACAGAAAGCTGGTTGCTTTGAAAGTGACTTCTGTATGAGCTGTGCTTCATACATCGCTAAACTATTGACAATAGACAACTTTCTGCCAGCAAAAGTTCATGAAAATTTCTGAGAAGGCTTGAAGAACTCAGATAAACCATTATTCGCAAACTACAATTGTTCCCTTTCGTTGTCACTCCGAGTTACGTCGGATGACGACGAATGGGGTTTCGCTTAGAAAGCCTGTCAGCTTCGAGTATTACAAAACGAGCCAATGGCAAAGAAATGCCATGGGTCTGCGGAATTTGCATAACGTAACTCCGCCCCACCTCGTGGGTATAAAAGGAGGACGCTGGCAACATGCAGTTATGTTTTCGCTTCGGAGCCAAGAAGTCCTCTTCACTCCTAAAGCCATCTCTGAATTCGTCAGCTTTTTACAAACGAGTTCCTCTGGTGTTGGTGTTTGTGGGCGATTCCAGCGAGCGCGCGCTTCCTGCTGATCTGTGCAGTGATTTTGCCAGAGAGTGCGTGTCTCCCCGGCCGCCTCGACATCAGAGTGTTTCTCTCTCACTAAAAGAGCTTGCACGCGGCACGTCTTTTTAAAGATGCCTCGCCCGTGCACTTCTGGTTGCGGCAGATATGTGTCTGACTCTGATGGGCACGAGCGCTGCTTGGTGTGTTTGGGCATGGATCACGCTAGAGCAGCGCTCGTGGATGAGTCATGTTCTCTCTGCGGGAACATGACCATCGCGTCACTAAGGTCGAGACTCAGTGAACTCGCAAGAGTGAGAGTCCCCTCATCCACACCCCGATCTAGTGCTCCCCCGAGGAGTACTACTTCGGCTGGTGGCCAGGGTGACCTGAGGGTAACGGTCTGGAACCAGGCGCCGACTATGTGTCCGCGACCCCAGCCCCCCTCCTCAGTGACGGTGCCCGCTAGTGAGCCTCCGATTCTCGCGGGACCTTCGGGTGCCCCGCGGGTTTCGGTTGAAGCTACAGAGGAAGATGCCATGTCTGTAGCAGCATCACAAGGTGGGCTTGATTCTTCCGGAAGTGAAGATTCAGCGCAGCTGCCACCTTCCGGTGTGCATACGGCTGTGCCTGATTCGGATCCGGAAATGACGGCCATGCTTTCCCGGGCAGCCGCGAGCATTGGTTTAGAGTGGAGGCCTCCACCCTGTCCCGAGCGCTCGCGGCTGGACGATTGGTTTTTGGGTAAGGCTGCCGACCCCCGTGGTCCACGGCAAACCCCAATACCATTCTTCCCGGACGTGCATGATGAGATCTCGAAGTCCTGGAAGACCCCCCTGTCTTCCCGGGACCGCTCGCTGATCCCATCCGCCTTTCCTCCCCTCGATGAGGCGGCCGCCCGTGGGTGCACTGGGCTTCCCCCGGTTGAACGCTCTGTTGCGATGCAACTGTGTCCTCAGAGTGCTTCTTCTCGGGGCGAGCCTAAGCACCCATCCAAGGCCTGTAGATTTTCGTCTACCCTGGTGGCGAAGTCTTACAGAGCGGCGGGACAGGCGGCTACCTCTCTGCATGCTATGGCCACTCTGCAGGTCTACCAGGCCCAGATGCTCAGAAACATGCACGAGGGCAGGGCAGACCCAGGGCTCTTCAATGAGCTGCGTGCCGCAACCGACCTCGCTCTCCGGGCGACGAAGGTAGCCTCACGCTCCCTGGGTCTGGTGATGTCCACCGCGGTGGTCCAGGAGAGACACCTGTGGCTGAACCTGGCTGACATGCGGGATTCCGAGCGGACTCGTCTGCTCGATGCGCCCCTGTCCCAGGCCGGCCTCTTCGGCGGCGCAGTTGAAGATTTTGCCCAACAGTTTTCAACTGCACAGAAGCAGACTGAGGCCATTAGACACATTCTGCCCCGCCGACCCGCTGCTGCCTCGTCGTCGGTCGGGCAGACGCCTCAGCCTGCTTCCCGCCGAGGGCGCCCTCCTAAAGCTCCCGCCCCTCCCGCTAAGCCCAAGCAGCAGCCTCCACCCGGGCCGACGCGCGGAGGAAGCCGCAGGAAGGCGCCCCAGCCCTCTCCAGCCCCGCCCCCCCGCCAAGCGCCGGGTCAAGCGGCGCTCCTGAGACGGGCTGCTCAGGGATGATGTCTGTTTCGCAGGAGATGGTAGCAGGGCCACTCCTTCCCCCGGTGGAGGGCCGGGGGAGAATCCTTTGTTCTCCACTCCCCGCTGCTCACCCACGGGTGGGCAGCACCCTAATGTGGTTAAAGACAGAAACAAACCTCTCATCCCTGAGCACACAGAGTTCTCGGACGACCCAGAGCGCCGCCCACCAGCCGTGCTCTCCTCGTCCCCCTCTGTCCCAGAGTCGGTTGACACGGCGTGCCGCCCACGGGCCGTTTCGTCCCTGTCCCACTCTGTCGCCAGACCCCTGGCAGAGCAGGCCCCCGTGGAACGCTGGTCCTTCCCTGGCCTCCTCTGTCAGGGCGCGGAGCTTAACTGCGCCCCCACACCGGATCGCTATGCCGTCCACGTCCGGGCCAGTTACTCCGCTTCGCTGCCCCTCCGGGGGGACGCCGGTGGTCCGCATGACCCCGCTGGTACAGTTCCTGGAAGCCTGGTTAGAGCTTCCCCAACTGTCCCGCTGGGTCGCCCGCACCATCCGGTTCGGCTATGCGATTCAGTTCGCACGGTCTCCTCCCCGATACAGGGGAGTCCGCTCCACTTTGGTCGGTGGCAACGCCCCGATCATGCGAGCAGAGATTGCCACTCTGCTGGCGAAGGGTGCAATCGAGACTGTCCCTCCAGCCGAGATGAGGTCCGGCTTCTACAGCCCTTACTTCATTGTCCCCAAGAAAACCGGTGGGTTACGACCGATCCTGGACCTGCGAGTATTGAATCGCTCCCTTTACAGGATGCCGTTCAAAATGCTCACCGCCAAACGCATTTTCGAGTGTGTGCGGCCCCAGGATTGGTTTGCAGCGATCGACCTGAAGGACGCCTACTTTCATGTCTCCATTCTCCCTCGTCACAGACCGTTCCTCCGGTTTGCTTTCGAGGGACAGGCATATCAGTACGCGGTTCTCCCGTTCGGGCTGGCCCTGTCCCCTCGCGTCTTCACGAAGGTCGTCGAGGCAGCCCTTGTTCCCCTTCGGGTTCACGGGGTTCGCATCCTGAACTATCTCGACGACTGGCTGATTATAGCTCACTCTCGAGACCAGGTTTGCGAACACAGGGACCTTGTGCTCCGGCACTTAGCCCGTCTGGGCCTTCGGGTCAACTGGGAGAAGAGCAAACTTTGCCCCGTGCAGAGGATCTCTTTTCTCGGTATGGACATCGACTCGGTCGCCATGTCCGCGCAGCTTACGAGCGAGCGCGCGCAGTCACTGCTGACTTGTCTGAGACAAATACAGGGCAAGAAAGCGGTTCCACTGAAACATTTTCAGAGGCTCCTGGGGCATATGGCATCTGCAGCCGCGGTCACGCCGCTCGGATTGCTTCATATGAGACCGCTTCAGCTTTGGCTTCGCGACCGAGTCCCGAGGTGGGCATGGCAACAAGGCAAGCTCCGAGTTCCAGTGACTTCGAGCTGCCGTCAGACCTTCACCCCGTGGTTGAACCTCAGTTTTCTCAGGGCTGGTGTCCCCCTGGAACGAGCGTCGAGGCATGTTGTTGTGTCAACAGATGCCTCCACCACGGGCTGGGGCGCCATGTGCAATGGTCATGCTGCCGCAGGCTCCTGGACAGGACCCTGCCGCCTATGGCATGTGAATTGCCTCGAGTTGCTGGCAGTACGCCTTGCTCTGCACCGCTTCCGAGCGCTGCTCATGGGTCAACACGTACTAGTCCGATCAGACAATACCGCCACAGTAGCGTACATCAACCATCAAGGTGGTCTACGCTCCCGCCGTATGTCGCAACTCGCTCGCCACCTCCTCCTATGGAGTCAGAAGCATCTGAGGTCCCTTCGTGCTATTCACATTCCCGGAGCCCTGAACCGTGCTGCCGACGAGCTGTCACGGCTTCAGCCCCTCCCTGGAGAATGGCGACTCCATCCCCAGTCGGTCCAGCTGATTTGGGACCAGTTTGGCGACGCACAGATAGATCTGTTTGCCTCCCGCGACTCATCCCATTGCGCCCAGTTTTATTCTCTGACCGAGGGCACGCTCGGCACGGATGCACTGGCGCACAGCTGGCCGCGGGGCCGCAAGTATGCGTTTCCCCCAGTGAGCCTTCTTGCGCAGCTCCTGCGCAAGGTCAGGGAGGACGAGGAGCAAGTCCTTCTGGTTGCGCCGTACTGGCCCACCCGGACTTGGTTCTCCGAACTAGTGCTCCTCGCGACAGCCCCTCCTTGGCCAATTCCTCTGAGGAAGGACCTCCTTTCTCAGGGACGGGGCATTCTATGGCACCCTCGTCCCCATCTGTGGAACCTCCACGTGTGGCTCCTCGACGGGACGAGACAGGTTTGAGTACCCTACCACCTGCGGTGGTGGCTACCATCACTTCCGCTAGAGCATCGTCCACGAGACATGCCTACGCGTTGAAGTGGAACCTATTCGTCAATTGGTGCTCTTCTCGCCGAGAAGATCCCCGGAGTTGTTCGATCGGTCTCGTGCTTTCCTTCCTTCAAGATGGGTTGGAGCGAAGGCTGTCTCCCTCCACCCTCAAAGTTTATGTTGCCGCTATCGCCGCTCACCACGACTTAGTGGAAGGTAAGTCCATAGGGAAGCACGACCTGATCGTCAGGTTCCTGAGGGGGGCGAGGAGACTGAATCCTCCTCGCTCTCCTCTCGTTCCCTCTTGGGACCTCTCAGTGGTTCTAAGTGCCCTGCGGAGTGCTCCCTTTGAGCCTTTGCAATCAGTGGAGCTTAAGTTCCTGTCAATGAAGACAGCGCTCCTGATTGCATTGGCTTCTCTCAAGAGGGTCGGGGACCTGCACGCATTCTCCGTTGACGAAGCGTGCCTAGAGTTCGGGCCGGCCGGTTCTCACGTGATCCTGAGACCCCGGCCTGGATATGTGCCCAAGGTTCCTACCACTCCCTTCCGGGACCAGGTGGTGAACCTGCAAGCGCTGCCCTCGGAGGAGGCAGACCCAGCCTTGGCACTGCTCTGTCCAGTACGCGCTCTCCGCGCTTATGTAGACAGGACGCAGTGTTTCAGGACCTCAGACCAGCTCTTTGTCTGTTATGGTGGGAAGCTGAAGGGAAAGGCTCTCTCAAAGCAGAGGTTGTCTCACTGGATCGTGGACACCATTGCTTTGGCTTACCAGCAGCAAGGTCGACCGTGCCCCCTTGGTGTGACCGCCCACTCCACCCGGAGTGTGGCATCCTCCTGGGCGCTGGCGCATGGCGCCTCGCTGGCAGACATCTGCAGAGCTGCAGGCTGGGCGACACCGAACACATTCGCCAGATTCTATAATCTCCGAGTGGAGCCAGTGTCCTCTCGTGTTCTCGCTTCAAACAGCTAGTTCCGGACCCGCTCAGGTGTCTTCGCTTGCTCGCCATTCCACTCCGCGGACTGGATACGTGCGATATTCTGCTCAGGTGAGCTTCGCCGAAAGCCCTGAGTTCCTCCAGCACCCCTGATGCTAGCGCCAGTGTCTATTGCCTGGGCGTCGGCTAGGTGCCTCCGTGTGCATGGTACCTCCCATGAGCTACCCCCACACGTGTATTTCCACTGTAAGCCTCTTTGAGCATGTGTCTTTCCCTCGGCAAGCCACCTTGCCACCCCTGAGGTTGAAATATTCCACCTGCGGCTGGACACCTCAGAGTTTCTCCATATGTTACTATCAGGTCATATGTGTATTTTCAAATGCCCCCCCCCCACTGGGTTGGTGATAATTGCATATTTCCCCTTAAAAGCTTGGGATATGCTTCCCAGTGTACCTTGGTATTCCTGTGTTGAATAGGAGTCCTTCGTCCTAAGATCTCGAGGGCTCAGATTTTTCGCAGGGCGCTGGAAGACAGCTGTGAAGGTGGCGTGATTTGACTGGTAACCCCATTCGTCGTCATCCGACGTAACTCGGAGTGACAACGAAAGGGAACGTCTCGGTTACGTATGTAACCCTCGTTCCCTGAGTAGGGAACGGAGACGTTACGTCTTCCTGCCACTTCCGCTGTTCGCGGGGATCGCCCGAGTTCAGTCTTGGCTCCTCAGCGATAAAACATAACTGCATGTTGCCAGCGTCCTCCTTTTATACCCACGAGGTGGGGCGGAGTTACGTTATGCAAATTCCGCAGACCCATGGCATTTCTTTGCCATTGGCTCGTTTTGTAATACTCGAAGCTGACAGGCTTTCTAAGCGAAACCCCATTCGTCGTCATCCGACGTAACGTCTCCGTTCCCTACTCAGGGAACGAGGGTTACATACGTAACCGAGACGTTTTCTGTTGTAATGATAACAGTAGTGGCGCACACAGGACTAGTAGCTGTTCTGTTCTCTGGCACGGTTCAGATTGTTTATAGTGTGAGTACACCCTAAGATTAAAAACAAGGTCCCTTGTTTCTGAAGAGTTGTTACTGAATTCCGAATGCAGCAAAAGGATCACTAGTGTCACTTCAAGGAACTTGTGCACATTAAAAATAATTTTATTCTTAAGAACATTTTGTGAATCCGGACCCTTTTTAGGACGAAAACACTGGTCATTTTCCATGCTCATAATAAATTAAAAAACTGGATTTGTTCATTAAAATGTAACGGATGGAAGGTGGCTAAGAAAAGTCCTAATAACACAGCACATCTTCTCATTTGACATCTCACTGTAGTGAATTAGCCTTTCTGGCTTCTTACACTGACACTTCTGCTCAACGTGGAAGAGTGTAATAAAGCTGGCGGGCCTGTCACAGCTGTGGAAGCCTGAAACTCACAATGAAGCTATATTATTAAAATGTACCTGTCCTTAGCCAGTAAGCTACATTAAACGCCTCCACCTAGCAAGCTCAACTGGGTCACAGCGCCGTGGTCTGGAACAGGTCGGCCATCAGCCAAAAGGCTTTTCTTCCCCTCAGGTTCTTCTCTTCTTCCACTCTTCTCTCTGTCAGGTTCTGTTTTGAGAACCTGCAAAGTCCCCATTAGAGCCAGAAGGCTCCAAAAGTACCGCAGTGAAATGTTAACTGTCACCAAAGTTGCACTAAGAGGCCTGAATTTGATGTATGGGGTTGTCATAAATAGACATCATGTGGAGATAATGAGATCTGGCATGAAGGTCAATATGAAAAACTGTCCCAGCCCCTTCAGAGGTTTAGCCTTGGTGAAAATGAAGGGTTCGGTGTATGCACGGGTAAATTTCAGCAAAGTGTAAGTTAATGGCTTTTGAGGACCATTAAGAGCAAGTCTTGATCTAAAAGGAAATTAATGGAGAATCACCCTGAACAGTCTAGGACAAACCTTGATGTTTCTCCATAAATACAACATTAAATAAATATTATGCTCTAAAATGCTGTTCCTGTCTATTTCACCTGATATTAGAAGAAATACCACTGGTATAACTGTCATTATTATGAATGCTGTTGTTGATGTTGTTTTCTGGTGCTGCTTATTTTGTTGTTGATATTGTTGATATTAAAAATATTGTTTGTAAGGTTGCCATTAATGTAGGCTATTTATGTTTTATAATTTCTCACAAAATGTCTGAACCTTAGAGAATACTTGGGTTAACAAAAAGAGTTATCTGGAATATTTCGTTTCTTGTGGTTTAAAAGCAATCCACAATTTAAAATTTAAACAATGCTGTGAAATGTGAAGTTTCCATGGTACAGTAGTGGCCCTGATTTCAAATACACTTTGAAATACACCATTAAATTGAATGATCACTTCACACACTAAGGTACTTCAAAAATACCATCATATGACCATAATATCGGTGTGAATTTAGTAACATTGAGATACTGTTATAGTTTTTACTCATATTTTGGTTTTACTGTAACATTTTCCATTTTAGTTAAAATGTTATTTAATATTTGAGTAATTTTGTTTTTTCACTTTTATTAGTTTGTTTTTGTTTTTATTATTTTTAATTTTAAAAATAAATATTTTTAATTTTAAAAATAAATATTTTTAATTGAGTTTAATTTTGTACATCAAGTTAAATATTCAGTTTTATTCAGTTAAACATTTTTAATGTTTTTTTTTTTCACGGTTTTAAGCGTATGTGTTTGTAAGTGTTTTTAAAAGTTATGATATCAAACTATATAGGCCTATAATTATATATTTTAAGTATTTATATATACTTTATATATTTTAAATCGGTTACTGTGTTAGAATTATGACCAAAACATGAATTATTATTTATCAACGTACTTTAATGCGTTAATGGGCAAGCTTTAACACTGAAAATGAGAGTAATATTTTGGACAAAACTATGAAAAGTTCAGTCATGCTGGGAAATAGCTAGGTATTTTTACATTCCTGCCCATTAACAGAATAACACTTTTTTCTGCACTCTGCAGATGTTAGCTGGAAATGCTAAAAGACCAACTTCCCTACAGGAGTTAGTGATAAGCTTCTTCAATTTAAACCTTGTGCACAGTATCAAAAGTATCTTAAACCACCTAGAAGGCACACACACACACACACACACACACACACACACACACACACACACACACACACACACACATACACATACACATACACACACACATACACATACACACACACACATACACACACACACACACACACACATACACACACACATACACACACACACACACACACACATACACACACACACACACACACACACACACACACACACACACACACACACACACACACACACACACACACACACACCATCCCAGGTTGAGTCTTATTTGTCTCCAGAGTCTAATCTTAATCATGCGAGTCACAGGCCTTGCTTAAGAAGTCAGTAACAGTCCACACCACTTTCCTCAACTAAGTCACTGTGCCAAGGAGCTTATTGCCTGGGAAACCTGCAGTTTGGAGTGTGGCATAATTAAGTGCCTCACAATCATCTAGTTGATAAACAAAGCCTGAATTGAGGCAAATAAAGGAGAGCCAACCAAATGAAAAGAGAAAGCCTGTCGAAAGCCATGTTGATTACTTTTCTTCTTATTTTAGAAAAGGTGCAGTGCCTGCCATTGTTGGCTTATAGTGTTCACAAAGTGAACGACATTTGCCACTTCCTTGATATGGTGGTGCACAGGTAAGACCAACCACTGACACCAACTTAAAAGCTAACTTAAACTAAAACTTGTGCAACGTTCTTTCTACTATGGAACACAAATTAACTGTTTTTGCCAGTACAAAGAAGGTCAGTTGTGTCCAAAACAATATTAGAGCACATTGATTTTCTCTGTATGGAGGAAAAATAAATAAATACAAATATATGAGTATACATTTCATTTTTGGTTAAATTATTTGTTTAATACTGTTATATGTATGATTAACCCTCTGGGCCCTGAAGAAGTTTTGATATGACATTTGTGCTTTTTTTAGTTGTTTACAAACATATTCATGGCTAAAGTCTGATTAAACTGTATTCAGCACAATGAGCTACAATAATATGTGCTTCTTAGTATTTTTGAGAAAATAACATTTATGCGTGGTTATTGATATACACTGCCCGGCCAAAAGAAAAAAAAAAGTTGCTGATGGCTTTAAATAGGCAAATGCTTAAGAGTCTATGATTGGATCATCATTGCAGTGATAATTATTATCTTATGTTTGTCAACAGTTCTTCATGATGGCATGTGAAGCTTTTCATTTCTCAAACAAGCATATAGAAAGACACATCATGGGCATATTCCAGTGACTTTTTTTTTTTTGACCGGGCAGTGTATCATACAGCAAGCAAACTCAGCAACTTGCTTCTTACTTCTTGTAGATACATTTATTGACTGCAATAAAATTACCCCCCCCCCCCCCTCCCCCCTTGTGTCTTTTCCATTTGTCTCGTACTGCATTTGCATTTAGTTCTGTTGTGTCAGGACTGATTTGGGCTAGATTATATATTGATTGCTATTCTTGTGATTGCAGCCCGTGTGTTTTCAAATCAGACTCTTCCTCTTTGTTTTTTCTTGTTCTTTATTTTTTATTTGAAACTCTGAGTTGGTAAAGAAATATATATGGGGTGGAAGGAATTTTATATAAAATTTACAGTATACTATCCGACAGTACATTCAGCTATTTTTGCTGGTAATTCAAAGAAAAAGTGGTTTATATGTTAATTAATTTGACAATGTCAACTAAACTAAAAGGTACTCACTTGAATCAAATTAATGATCCATCTGATGTAAGTGCAAAAGCAGTTTTACATTTTGTGACAATTTTTTAAAAATTATATACTATTTAATATATCATTTCAGTTTTACTATTTTCTCTCTCTCTCTCTCTCTCTCTCTCTCTCTCTCTCTCTCTCTCTCTCTCTCTCTCTCTCTCTCTCTCTCTCTCTCTCTCTCTCTCTCTCTCTCTCTCTCTCTCTCAATATGTGTTGAGTAGGCCTACATTTCCTATCATCCCAATATTAAACATCGCTATATTTAGCCTCTTTCATTTCAGAATCTAAAGAAAATATCACAAGTGCACAGCAACCCACGATAACATCAAACAATTTCAGAGGACTATTTTAAGGGTTCATCCGAGCCACATTTCGCTGAGAACGACCGCCGCTGTGAAATTTAATTTAGGCAATGCTGTGTGATTTTTAGCTTTATTAATGAGCTTAACAACTGACAAGCGACCGCTAGGTATGAAGAGTCAAGGCCCAAAGCACTGCTCAGATTGGCATATAAACCCTAACAAACTCTAAATTATTTTGATGTATTCTAAATATGATTTATTTTCCAGGGCATGGAGAGCTTCTGTCTGGGTTCTGGCAGTTATGGTGGAGATGGGTGCCTGGAGAGTAATTTCCAGCATATAAAACTTTACTGACTTCAGTGTGGGACATGAGAAGGTAATTGAAAGCAATATAAACAATCCATAAAGCTGAGTGGACATGCTTGACTTTGTACAAGTGGAGAGGTAAGGGGAAGGGTGGCGACTTTAATCACCGAGGGCAATGGCGTAGATGCCCACCAATCCGGATGACGCTGATGTATTCATGGATGGAGAATTGAGAAGGATGGATACTCAAGAGGGTGATAGAGCGGTGTGGGCCAGGTGGTTCATTGCTACCCAGCTGAGGTGGGACTCAAAGATGCCCTACTGAAGTCCTATATTTAAATCATTACCAAAAGATCTCTGACTTCTTGTTTCAGCTCAAGGCTTTGTGTGGGCTGCTCCGCTTCAAATCAGGGGTCAGCTCTCATGGACATATGTGCCCACAGAGAAAATTTGGCTTGATTGATGTTACTCTCACATCTTGCACTCAAATCCCGACACACCTTTAAATCGGAGTAGATAATAGGTCTTCAACGTAAAAAAAGCTTGAGAAACTTGGAAGGGGCTGTGTGCCTCCCCAACTTCCCAAAGTATAAGCGGGCAGCTTTCAGCTTTCACTGAATTATCGATCTCTTCTCGTGAGGGTGCAAGCCAAGCAGTTGTACTTGGCAGCGAAGCCCAATTATGAAAATGGAGCCAAGCTTGTTCTTTGTAATTTCTCTTTATATTTAAGAATACTCCAGGGCCCCTATTTAAAACTGTTTGGAGATAAACAATGCATTTAAAAGTGTTTGGATGGAGAGAATGCTTGTCGTGTCCAAAACAACAGAAGTGAAGAATATATATATATATATATATATATATATATATATATATATATATATAGAGAGAGAGAGAGAGAGAGAGAGAGAGAGAGAGAGAGACCCCTTTACACTTGGTATTGACATGTGATTGCAGTGATCAGATCGCAATTGCATAGTGCTGGACCATATTCAAATCCAGGAGTTAATGTTTTATACCAGACATTTTTTCACATTCAGGGAGCAGAATATAAAGATATAGCCAACAACTGACAACAGGGCATTAAGTAAGGTTTGTCCTACCAATACTGTGTCGTGGGATCTTGGCTTTTTCTTTATGTTCTTCTCTCGCAATGTGATAAAAAATACAACAGGCATATCTTACGATCCTCTCACCCCACGTAATGAACAGTATCCCATGAATTATTCCACTGCAAAATGCTTGGAATCTCCCCAAGACCTCACTCATATTTCTTTTCTGGTCTTATTTTCACATGTAATTTGCCAACCTTATCTTCACTTCTAATACACATCTGCATCCTTTACTGTGAGAAGGTTTTATAGAAACACAACAGACCAGATACTGTTGGTATCTGTCAAGATAGCAATAAGCACTTTGTATCATCCAATAATATTTGTAAAATTCCACCAAAAAATTGGCTTATGCATCCTATGAAAAGTGTAATTTTTCCAGTCACATTGGAAATACATCGGAATGCAATGTGTAAATGCAAACTATCCAAAAATATCCAGACAATATCGAGATACGAAACGCATGGAGTAAAGGGGGCCAGAGATAGCCTTCTGATAGACTGCATTTCAGACCCAGGCAAAGTGAAAGCTCTCAGATGAGGATTTGAGGGATAGGCGAGCTGAAGCGAAAAGAGAAAGATATCTTACAGGTTTTTTTTTTCTTTTTTTTTCTTGGGGAAACTGTGGCAGTTGCAGGTTAATCTATATAGATTACTGCGACCCTTCATTCACATACTACACATATAACCTTAATATAATTAAAAAAATATATAGTAATAGTAATACATGCACAGCATCATATTTCTGTTTCATATATAGTTTCAGAAATGTGTTTTAATATCAAATAGAAAACCTGTCACATTTTTGGCTCAATATTTTGCCTGTCTAACAACAGAATTCAGATCTGCAACAGATGAACAAATATAAAATTACCAAATATGGTCTCAGAAAGGTTAAGGAAAGGGATACATATTTATGATGAAATCAAATGCAATCTATTTCCATACGATCACTAAACTTAGAGGTGGTGTCGCTTGTGAGATTGACTGATTATTTTCAAATATTACCAATGCTACACCCATCAATCGACAGCATAGTAAACAGCAGCTGGATATTTATTTATCTCCATGGACAAATAACTTATGGGCGATGTTCTCTCTCAATCTTTGCATGTTTGCACAGCGGGGCTTCCTTGAGTTTGGAGCCAAAGGCATCGCTGATATCCCTAATGTATTGATCATTTCAAGACACTCACAGCCAATTTGAGTCCCTCACTCCTTTGTGTCTCCTTTGTTCATGCCTTTTGATCTACAGCGGCACGCTCTGTCACGCTAGACACCGTGCCTTTACTTGATTAATGAACACGGACAATGATTTGTACCAGGGGAGCAGGTTACTTTATTTCCTCAATAATTTCTGGAGAGCTTATTCATTACAAAGCTGCATGGCTCCCCAATGAGTTAGCAGTTTTGATTTAAAATCAGCACCTCAATCAAAAGGATTTATTGAGAAGACAAGTTGCTTGTTACAATAACAAGAAAGATCTCTATTTTTTGTCTTCACTAACTTTCAGTACAAGCAAGGTTTCAGTATATTAACATACATTAACCATGACTGGATTGTTTATTATGCTTATCCTGGTTATTTCATTTATTTAAAAACAGTACATACTTTCAGGATTGTAAGAGTAGGTTTCTAAGAAGCAGATTAAGGCACAGCGATTTTAAATCAGAGCAGATTGCCCAGATTGTGTTTGGAAATTGCTAATGTTACACGTCAACGGATGTACTTTACATTCACACATTGTCCATTAGGAGGTGGTGTGAACAAGGGGGTGGGTGTGAGAAAATGAAAGGGCAGGGAGCGACTCAAAGCATAGAAATGCATGTTAGACAGTTACCATGGATATGAATGTTCTAAAAAGCTGATTTTTTTTTGGAATGCTATCAAAATATAATGACAATAATTAGGATGTTCTGTGCTGGCTTTTTTTCAGGCTGTTTTTGCTCCATTCCAAAAGCTGGCGAGCTACATAGCAGCATCCTATGTTTCATAAGTGACCGATTGGGAATCCTCTTCACAGGCACACCACCCAAAAAGTTTTCTGTTCTGCACAGGAGAATCGACTTACAGTTGATTTCAATAGAGTTTGACATTCGTATGTTTTTAAGCCAACTGCAGTGCTCTAATAATATTAAAAATACAGCACACAGAGAGATATAATCAATTTTTAATTACACTGAAGTACAGTTATTGAAATTTCTCTCTCGTATATATATATATATATATATATATATATATATATATATATATATATATATATATATATATATGAGTCAGCGTCATTCTTGGACTGCCTTCTCCATGAAGGATACATGCAATGATAATGCTAAGAATGTTTCTAAAAGTATCTTAGATGGAAACAAAAATAACGCCTGGTGTTTGGAACAGTCTTCTTCTGAAAAGTGTGCCTATGATTCCTTAAAAGAAACTGCCATGTGGGCAGCTTGCTAGATTTTGGGACAATATATTTGCTTAGACGGATATATACAGAACAATCTCAAATGAGCTCAG
>JAROOJ010000058.1:0-28556 GCA_030578275.1 Meda fulgida | reverse complement strand
TTAACTGGGTTGCGAGTGAATAGTGAATGCGTCCTGTTGTGTGTTATGTTAACCTCTCATACCAATACATGCAAATACATCCCAGACGGGACTTTTTATGCATTAAACCAGAGTCAATATACCAAATCACAGTAAGACACAATGCTTTTTAGCATTAATGTTTACTACTATGAAACCAACTCCACATACATTCAGACAAAAGGTCCAAACAAATGTTTTGGCCCTTCAGGTCACACAGGCCTTGGGGTTGCTGTTATATGCAAGCAAACAGTGTTTTTCAACTGTAAATCTCTGACCTTATTTGAAACGCCTAAATGCTCCATCCAGCTCATTCATAATTCAAACCAACAGTTATTCCTTTTGGCTGTTCTGTATTCATGGTCCTAATAAAATACGTGTTGCATATTAAAGTGCATTCAGGCTGGAAGCGCGTGTCAGTCCTTGATATTTAAAGGTCGTGAAAACAGATCTGGCAAAGATGTATTACTGTAACACTACAGGTACCGGCGGGTACAGGACGTCGGGTTTAAAGAGGACACGTGAGACCTCGGCTCTTAAGAATTTGATAAACTGTTTTAAAAGCAATCGATATCTACACCTCAATACTAGCATCTCCCTCAGCAGCGCTGTGGAAGTGTTATATTTCAGACGCACAAGAACAACATTATACCGGACATCAATTTGAGGCCAGTCTCTCGGTGCTCTTCTGTATGGAGAACTGTAGAGAGAAGTATTTACCGTTTTTCAGATCCACACTGAATATAAAATCAAATCACTGGTTAATATTTAAGCAAACTCTGACAATGCTGCAGAAATTATTTAAATATTGGTTTAAGAGATCTGAGAGACCATGTAAGTGTTTAAGACTGTAACTGAATAATGAAAATTGACAGTGCTTGAGGAGATTAAACAACCGGATTTTTGTTTAACATATTGAATGATTTCAACTCAAAAAGTCCAAAATGATACTCTACCTCTATCTCTGAGTGGATGGGTGTTCTTGAACATTAAAATTAATTTGCAGAGATGTAGTCAGATATTCATGTTTCGCTTGGACTGGGGTCAAATTAAATAAATTCCAGTCAAAGCCAATCAAGTTCCATTTTCTCACTTCAGGGGACTGACATTTAATTCATCTCTCTGTATATCAAGAGAATGAGGAGCACCGTGACCGTGACTGAAAGCATGCCTTATAATGCTCCCACACACACAGAGTAAATGAATGAAGTCGATGTGCTTCTCTAGAGTTTCTAGATTATGATGCAAGGTAAGTAGAGTCAGAAGGATTGTCATGCAGAGCAGGGTGTGTGTGTGTGTGTGTGTGTGTGTGTGTGTGTGTGTGTGTGTGTGTGTGTGTGTGTGTGTGTGTGTGTGTGTGTGTGTGTGTGTGTGTGTGTTGTGTGTGTGTGTGTGAGATGAGTGAGGTACTGTACTGCACTAACAAGAGCCAAAAGTGTTCTTGTTAAATGTTCTGAATGTGTAATATGGCACTTCTGTAGTTTTTTTTATTTATCATTTACCATCATTTTTGTATCATGGTATTTACATGGTACTCCATAAGATTACTAGAGTACATGACCAAAAATTGTGATACCGTTGCAAAAATGAACCATATTACCATCACAAGCCATTGTATCATGATACCGCTACAGCACTTTTTTGTATACCATGGTAAAGTGTTATGGTACATTGAAGGTATTGGATGGTTATACATGTATCATGGTACTTTGATATTATCATTCATTATAAAAAGTACAATTGTGATACCTTGGTACAGTGACAGTATCACATGGTAATACCATGGTACTAAAATCCACGTCCCGTGTATACTGCAATGTACAGTATACCGCCAGTTTACATCGTCCCATGTTACTTTTTGTATGATATTCCTTGAAGTATCTAGCAGTTTAATATTAAAACCATGATAAATTATTACAATGTTTTTAAAATATGTTACCATAGTATTATCATGGATTTCACAACAGTGAAAACAGAAAAACGTGTGTGTGTGTGTGTGTGTGTGTGTGTGTGTGTGTGTGTGTGTGTGTGTGTGTGTGTGTGTGTGTGTGTGTGTTTCTATTTTAATATATCTTAAAATGTAATTTATTGCTGCGATGGCAAAGCTGATTTTTTAGCATCATTACTCAAGTCTTCAGTGTTACATGATCCTTCAAAAATCATTCTAACGATTTAATTGATTCATCATTCTGATGATGTTGATTTGGTGCTCATGAAGTATTTCTTATTTTTCTCAATGTTAAAAACAGGTATGCAGCCTAATATTTCTTTGTTGAATAGAAAGTTCAAAACAACAGCATTTATTTTAAATAGATTTCTTTTGGAAATATCTTTACTGTCACTTTTGATCAATTTAATGCATTTTTCCTAATAAAAGTATTAATTTATTTAAAACAAACTTTTGAACGGTGGTGTATATTACAATAGTACCACAGTATCACCATATTTTTTTGGACAAGAATACTATCTGAAGTTTAAATGTATTTCCTTCTACTACTTGCTAAAGAGTACCAAACTGTACCATGGTATGACCAAAATGATACATGAATTAAATAGTGTATTTCAGAGTATCATAATTGCCCTAATGATTGTATGCTTTATTGTATTTTAAATATATTCCCTTTTTTAATAGTACATTACAAATATACTAACACAAATTGTACTATCTTTAAATATATTAAAAGTATTTTCACAATACAACTTTTAACACACTTTAAAATAATTGTACTTTAGTATATTTTCAAAAAATATATTTTAGAAAAAATTTGTAAAAGTGTATTTATTTGCACTTTATTAAAAGTTTTAGGTCTATTTTAACTGTGTGCTGGAAATGATCATTGTAACAATAGGTTGAAAGTACACAAGTTTTATTTGTCTAATAATGTACATTTGTTGTTGAAGACAAAATATGCAATTTGTAGTATTTGGAATAAGCTAAAGGTATTAATGAGACTATACTTTTTCCTCAAATATATCACACTATGATAGCCTCGTGGGCAAGTGAGACGACGTGCTTCAGGAGACCCGAGTTCGAGTCCAGGCTCATCGAGTTCCTGATCCCTTCTCTCTCTCTCTCCTCTCTCTCTCCTCTCTCTCTCTCTCTCTCTCTCTCTCTCTCTCTCTCTCTCCCACCTCACTTCTAGCTACTGTCCTATCCTAATAAAGGTGAAAACGGCAAAAATAATTTTTCTTAAAAATATATAATACACTTATGGTATATTGCTTGTATGTTTCGAAGACACAATCGTAATGAATTTGTAATGTACTTGTAACACAAATAAAGTACACTGTAATATCATTAATCAAGCATGTAATTAGTCCCTACACAGGGACAGGCATATACTTAAAGTATACTAAGTATACTTGAACGACTGAAGGCACGTGTGCAGGAGTGTGAACGATCAGGGTACTAGTACGAGGGTGAAAGGAGAGGGAGACAGGGCACGTTGCTCACAAACACTGCCTACAGTGAGCAGTGACCCAGCATCCACCTCTTCTTCATTAAACAGAGAGAGTGCGTCTCCTCTGACCTCTAAAACAGCAAAACACAGGCACTCGCAGACATACACAGCACCCGCTGAATCCAAAACAGCAGCACACCTCTCACTGCGCATGAGAAAAAAGAAAAATAACCCAGAAATATTGTTCGTCAGCAAGATTAGAAAGCAATATCGCTCACTAGAGAGGAAAGACGCATGTGAAAGGAAGCATAGCGAGGGTGGGTGGCTTTTTCAAAAGTCAATGCCAATGAAGAAAAAAAAAAAGAGTCATTGTGCTGGATTTTCAGAAGTGTTAAGCAAAACTGATACTCTTTAATTTCAGGGGAAGCAAGACGGAGATAAAGGAGAATTGAAGGAGACATTAAACTCTTCATTAATAATAAAGCAACACCTGGATCCTAGAGAAGAGAAAGTGAGCGCTAGAGAGCAAAACAAATGGAAATTCATATTGTATGAGGCATGTGTGCGTGTGTGTGTGTGTGTGTGTGTGTCTGTGTGTGTGCTTAGCGTGACCTTTCCATTTTATTGGAAGTAATTTTTATTTGTGTCTGTGTGTTTGTGTTTGTGTGTGTGTGTGTGTGTGTGTGTGTGTGTGTGTGTGTGTGTGTGTGTGTGTGTGTGTGTGTGTGTGTGTGTGTGTGTGTGTGTGTGTGTGTGTGTGTGTGTGTGTGTGTGTGTGTGTGTGTGTGTGTGTGTGTCAATGCGAGTTTAGAAAATACTGTCAGGATGAGGGTTGGAACCCTCTATGAATAAACAAATAAAGAAATAAAATATAAAAACCAATCACCACCTGGGTGTGCAGAGTCTTAACTCCCTCATTATCACCGTGAAGGTTATGTTATGGTTATTTCTGCTGAATCCACCATCGACCGACAGGGCACCATCTGGTTATGCTTGTTTTGTTGGACACTTCCTATTTAATAAACAGGATGTATGATTATGACGAGGTGCATGATCGTCAGGCTGTGTTAGCGCTGTCTGCACAGGTTGCCATACACAGGCGCTGGCTGAGAAACGAACACTGTCAAGTAGTCTGACAGGCTGGGGTTAAAAGCACACAAAAAACACAAACCACATGAAACGGTAGCACATACATTCAACATGTACATGTTTGTTTCACCCTGAGGACATTGAGTAGACTTCCATTGCATTTTTATCAGGGTAATGCTATTTTCTGTCGCCTAACCAAACTCCTTCCCCTAAACCTACCCATTACCCATAAAAACATGTTTTTGCCAATTTATAAGGCTTTTTTAACTAATGAGGACCAGTCAAATGAGTGTAAAGCAGATAATGCATTTGCAGACTTGGTCTAAAGATTACGTATATGAGTGAATGATTTTTGCTACAATTTTAGTGTATAAGCATTTAAAAAACATTTAAAAAAAACTAAAATAATTTCTGAAGGATCATGTGACACTGAAGACTGGAGTAATGGAATTACAGGAGCAAATAATATTTTAAACTATATTAAAATATAAAGTTATTTAAAATGGTATTTGGAGTTAAATGGTAATAATTTGTCAAGATATGATTTATTTATTTTTTTTAATATTTTTGATCAATAAATACAACTTTGGTGAGTATAACATTAAACATTACTGATCACAAACTTATGAACCACAGCGGGAGAAACAATGTTTGATGTAAAAGAATATGATAAAGAATAGATCTGAGTCTACTATGTAGTAGAAAAATGGGTTATAAAAATACAGGTGCTTGTTTGTGATTATTAAGGCTTGCCTGGATCTCTCTGTGAGTGTGTGTCTCAAGCATGACGACTGTATTGGCAGACCATCCTGCATTTTAAATGCAATGCATTTTTGGATGGCTTTTCGTGCACAAGTACAGTAATGTGCAATTCTGCTGTAGATATTGGTCTAAACAAGGTTTCAAATATGATATAGTCTAATTTAGGTGCTTACTGTTTGGAACAGCCCTTGTATTGTTGCCGTTGAAGGCGGCTCACTGTGATTTATCCCGTCATCCCTTCCCTCTGCATCTTCAGAGTTACTTACATTTCTAGAATTGTTGCAGAGTAGCTAAATTCTGTCTTACTGGATGACAATAAGAGCAGATATGCTTATGAATACAGATACGGAGGGATAAATAAAACTTCTGCAATTACTGTCAAATAAAATCCACTGCATTTCACTGTGAGAAAGACATATGTGTAGGAAGCAAAATAAACATGAATTCAAGGGTCTTACGGGGTCATATAATGCCATTTTTGTACAAGCTAATATGATTCTTTAGAGTCTAAATTAAAAGTTTGTGTAATATACTTTAATTAAAAATTCTCATCAGTATTGTAAGAAAACACTTATTTTACCTGGTCAAAAACAGCTCTGTTGACAGCACTCCGTTTAAGTGCATGTGTCTTTAAATGATAATGAGCTTTGCTCACCCCGCCCCTCTGTTCTGTGCATCCACCGTTTGTAACACAATAACCATAACGCGTTGTTCATTATAAACGAGGGATTATGAATTATATTGAGAACGTTGTACATAGAAAACATGCCGTTATGTACCCTGAGTGTAAACCTTAGACGCATTCATCGTGAAGCTAGCGATTTGCAAAGATTAATATTAAATATTAATATAAAGGTGAATAAAATGTTACACTCACTTCAGTTCTTCTGGAGGTGCAGCAGGGACACGAATAATTGGTACCGATCCTTTTTTCAGGAGAAGCTTCTTAGCAAAACCAGCTTTATACTGATCCTCGTTTATAAAGCAGTTTGGTGTATGAAATGATCGCGCAAAATGAATGCATTGCCGTTGATCGTGGGGAATATTCCTTTCGAAAAAAACCCAGCCACTGGGTCTTCCAGCGGTTCGGATTTAGGAACATTAAAATTACTGCTGTGGTCCCTTATTGCACCCAAGAATAGAACACCACAATCGCTTAGACGCCATTCTGCTCATAGACAGTACTGTTTTTTTCGGCACGACACGGTCCGCGCGGGACTATGATTGACAGCTCGCTCATGAGCGAGGGGGGTCTGTGTTGAATCGCTGCTGTCAATCAACAATCGTGGAAGGGGCGTCCGGACCGTGTGACGTCACACGGTCGATTTGAGATGGGGGAAAATCGGTGTGAATTTAATGGAAATGATAAGGAAAGTGCCAAGATGGCAAGCCAGTTTTGTAACTACTGAGCTCCCGTACAAAAGTTTTAATTTGGGGTAATTCAAGAAAAACTGCATTCCTCTGATGTCGGTTATTTCTCTTGAGAACAACATAATGGTCTGCCTGAGAGGAAAAGGATGCACAAGAGCAAGAAGAACATCATCCCCTGATGCACAGCTAAGTAATGCTCTGATAGCCTCATGTCACTCACGAGTATGCTAGCTCTATGTCCTCAGTAGAGGTCTCCACGTCTGAGGAAAGCTTTCCCCCGTTATAGTCAGGTTCACTATATATTTTTGTGGGATTTGCTAAACTATACATTTTTGGAAAGGTTATTGTATAAGGAGTCAGAAAAAACATGTTTGCATTTGCCCAGATGTCTATGTGGCGGCCATATTGAATTTTAAAAAATAGCCGCCGTAAAAACTTGAATTTGTAATATCTTGTCTTCTGAATAAGCTGGAATGTTGATTCTAACTGATAAACCCACATTTCAGGGTCAGGGAATCCAATGGTGCTAGTTTAAAAAGCTACAAGAACATTACCCACATTAACCCAAAGATGCATAATGGGTCAAAAATGACCCGGTGTGGTTGTTTTCTTGCAATATCATTGTAATGAAAAGTTTGGACATGGACTCTCAAGATGTGCTGCTTCAGAGTTCCAAGTGTTGGAGGGAGCTTGTCACTTTCTGCCCTATGTTTGCAGAAGAGATGCCATCGCAGTTGAGGGATTGCCTTGATGTTGATCCCCTCGGGTGAGTAAGCTACACATATAAAGGATTCCAGGGCTGACAGCATTCCTTCTGTCACATCTGCTTCATCCAAAAGCATCTGCAGAGCTTTGACAATATCTTCATCTGCTTTAAGTTAGACCTGCAGCCAGGTTGCCTTGCCTATGCAGGAGAACCTTCCTGTGTTGTCAGCCCCAGTGAATGCATGGAAGGCTGGCAATGCCTTTGCTCTTTCTTTACCTAGAGCTCGCCACAGTGGTTCAATCTGCACAACACCAGAGGCCATAGAAATTGATGTGTTCTTCAACATGAGATCATAGTTTGCTGTGACTAGCACTAAAACATCTGTATCTGGTGAGAAAAACACCAACTGTGCATCATGTGGGGTTCTCTGTGAAGCCAGCAGAGCCTGGTGGATCAGCAATGTGTTCTGCTTCTTCGTGGTTGTTTTCTTCAAAGACAAGGTCTTTGTTGCTCCTAATGACCCCATCAGCAGATGTGATGATCAGCTTGTAGGATCTCTTGTTGTACTCCAGAGTTTTGGCAGCAAGATATTCAGTCAGATCACTCTTAGTCTTGTCATGGGAGAGGAACCTGCTCATTGGGACTGCTCATCAGATCATACCTGACTTGGTACTGAATAGAAGCTTTTCCTTGTCTTCGTTTATCTCTAGTTGCACTCATCAGAGAATCTGCTCTATATGTGTCAAACACAAGGATGATTTCATCATAATCTCGTGTTAGTTGCATCAGTCTGTCATTGAAGCAGCCACTTAAATCCTTGACTGTCAATACAGTCGCTGGTTTTTTGCTCAGCTTCTGCACAAGCACCATACCGTCCACCAGTGCTATCTTCCGACTTGGCTGATCAGTAGATGTGAGGTCTGTGAGTCCTGTATGCATTACATCTTGGTGAGTAGAACTTCCAACTTGAGGCGGCTGATGGTCTTCATGGGGCATGTCTTCTTTTGTCAGCTTCTCAAGTAGATGGATTAACTTTGTAGCGTTTGTATGCACGTATAAATATGACTAATTATTATTCATAACGGATTATGATCAATAGTTAATAATTTAATTATTTTCAGAATTTACTGTAGCAGAATCAATAGTATGATCATTTTATCAGTTCATCCAATGAACGGAAAGCATAAGCAATTATTAATTCTAGGAAATATAATATCTTCCTGGCCAAGAAAGACTAATTCCCAGCTAACAGCTAAATTAAGAAATAATTCAAGGGTAAAAGCATAAGTAGCTTAGGTCGTAGTTCAAGACAATAAATTCGTAAGCACATAACACAAGTAATGCTTCTCTTTTCAAATACAAACAATACTTTATTGATTATAAGACTAACACATAAAACTAATATCTAACACAAACACACGCATTCATACAAGTTGCAGAAAGAAAAAGAGTAAGGAAGAATAAGTTTAAGAGTGAGGTGAAATCCCAAGATTCTATGCACTTATAAGACACAACCTGAACAAACCATCAATAATTAATTTTACCCTTCTATCGTTTCTTAGGCGGGTAATTCAATTTTATATCAATGCACCAGTTCAGTTAAGAGTATGGAGGCTACTTGCTTGTCCTTGCGTTGCTTTGGGGATCCCCTTTTGTCAGTGTAAAGGGGGTTTCCCGGGTCCGTTGCTTGGCTGGCGGTCTCCTCGTGCCTGCTAGACCTTGGGCAGCCAATCACGTGGTGTGTTGGCAGCTGGATGAAAGTCTTTGAAGTTGGAAGTGCGTTGCAGTCGAAACGTTTAAACGAAACTTTGCAGCAAAACTTAACTTAGAACCGAGACTTTTAACGGAAAAGAAGTCAAAGGAAAATAAAGGTGAGACGAGTTAGATGGCTTGAATAAATCTGTTTTAACCCTGATCTTGATTTGGGTCATTTGTCTCTATGCATCTACATGGCTACTATACCCATCGTCTGCACCACCCGACTTGTTCTCCTGCCGAGGCCTTTTCCGAGGGCGAGAGCGGGGGAGAGAGAGGGCAAGAGCTCCAGAGAGCAGAGGGCAAGAGCAGCAAGAGAGAGCAAAAAGAGAAAGAGCGAAAGAGAAGAAAAACTGGTGTTCAGTCCTTTTGAAGACCTGACGTTTCCGCCGTCTTTTGGAAGAGGGTCCAATCAGGAGCTGTCCCTTTGGAGGGAGATTTTATGATCCTTTGTGGTATAACCAGGCATTTAAATCTCTAGTTCCATTGGGTGTTTAAGAGAAGAATCTTCACACTTCTTATAATACTAATGTGTCACAAAGTTTAGCAAAATGTAATGTCAATTAACAAATGGGGAACGAAGATTGGAGTTTATCGAGACCAAACTTGCCACAAATGGATTTGGTTAAACATTAGGTGGCAAAGTTGGCAAAGAAACATTATTCCATTAGTGTTGTCGAGAAACATAGACCAAACCACAAAAAGGCAACTCATGAAATAGGGAACTTAGATACATTGTTCATACAATTCTCAAGTGGATATATAATAGTGTATATATATATATATATATATATATATATATATATATATATATATATATATATATATATATATATATGAATACAGGATTCATTTCTCCTCCTTGGTTATAATTCAGAGAGAGTCACAGTTCTGTGAACATTCCTTCGGGTCGTAAACGCTGTTATCGCTGTTATCGCTGTTATCTAAGAACACCAGTGATGTTAGTTTTGGTCTCTTTTCACTCCAAAGATAGAAAACATAGCAAACTATATTTAACTGGATATTACTGTACGTATTCTGATTGATCACACCGAAAGCATTCTCGAGGTGTCCAGAACTATGTGTACAAGTTATGGGAATAGACAGTTATTTTTAAAATGCATAATGAAGGTATTTATAATTCACTTTAAGCTACGATAAAATCATAGTCATTCCAATGTGACATGGGCAAATGGACACACATAAAAACACATCGAATATATCTGGTTAAATGTCTTTTAAAAAGAGAAGTTTCTTTCTCTTTAAGAACCCCCTTCTGTGGGACATTCCAGTCAGTCATAAAATTGTCTCGTAACTGGACACCGCGCTCTGTCCGGAGAGGGCTTCCCTTGTGGGGGATGCGTGTGGTTGTGTGTGTGTGTGTGTGTATGTTAATTTACATCCAGGCTTTTTGGGCCTGAAGGCTTTGGGATTTTAGCTAGGATGTATTTAGTTATTCAGATTCACCCCTCGCCCAGTCCTTACAACTTGGACTTGTCATGGCATGGCAGAATTATTCTATCAGGAGCGAACAGTGCCCTTGGTGTCAGAGTGAATTCATAGTTTCCTATGGCCTCTTTCTGGTTGTTGTCTCGATTTGACCTAGCAAGTACCATCAGCCTTGCAAACAGGTCCTTGGTCTCCTTCAGATCCACAGTATTGTCTCTGAGTTTCACTGTAATCTTCTTGTTCCCAGATAGGAACATCTTGTTGTTCTCTTTTTTCACAGGGGCCCAGAGGCTGACATCTCCATTGATACGCTCTGACACATAGTCTTCATACAACTTCTGGCCAGTGACATCAGCATTCAAGATCTGTTGTACATACTCATCTGGGATGTTGGCTTGCGTGATCACATTGTACAGGTTGTCACCTTCATTGGTAAAGGGGTTTCCATGGCTGAGTATGGCTGCCTTGATCTTGTCGATTGTATCATGTGCCCTCTTGACTGCACTTGGCCCAAGCTCATGATGCTCTGTGATTCTGTCAGCTTCCATATCAAACTGACTCTTGAACTCTTTTGACAGACAAGAAAGTTCTGGTGTGACCATGAAAAACCTCTGTCTGGCATTGGCATTGTTGGAGATGCCAATGATTCCAGAGCTAATCTTCATTAGCTTGTTCAGGTGTCCGCATGCATGGTCTGCCCCAACAGACACAAAGGGAATGACACTCTTGGTGACTGATATATTGCCTGCTCGTAGTTCCTCCCATGTCTGAGGGTGATTGGTCCTCAAGTCATATATGTCTGCGATGTATCTTGGCCAGAGTCGCTTGTACTTGATCCGGTCCATGGCAAAGAACAGCTTGCTCAGTGCTTCTCCAGCTTGTAGATGGATTTCCAGGTCAGCATTCCGAGTTGCCGCTATAAAGGACCACCCAGCACTTCTTTATCCAGTGGATTTGTATGGGATCGTGTGAATGGCAATGAAGAACCAGATGTTGAGGGTTTTGGCTCATCCATTTCTGTGCTTCTTTTTTGTTCACGCTTTTTGGAAGTGTAGTGTCCTGTAGCTAAAGCATGTGCATTGCGGTCTCTTGCACGTTGTATTTCAACCTTATTAGTTGCACTTAATTGACAGGAGCGATGCCAGACTGCCTTCTCTGTGCACATTGTTTCTGGTGTGCAGTTCTGCAGTCGCCTTTGTAATTGGACATAGTCCCCATCGTTCAAACTGGCCCTCTCTTGAACAACCTGAAGAATGAGCCCATAGGACTCTAATCTAGGGTGTTGGACCAGGACTCCTTTCTTTTTATCATCAGACTGACAGAAAATGCACTGCTTCCAGTTAATGGACTCCTCAGCTTGACATACCGCTTCTTTACAGTGTGACTTGTCACTCATGCTTGGACATAGAATATTATCAAGCAAGCTAGTGTTGATATCTAACTACAAAGGGTAATTTGATGATATATGCTAACACATGCTCTCAAAATAATAATTATGAATGTAGGCTACATGCAGTAGCCTAATGTTAGCTAGCTAGTCAGCTAGTGTTAGCTAACTATAAAGTAGGCTAATTTGTAGGGGAAAATACTCTTTCAAACAATCGTCATTTATGACACTGACACGTACTATACAGTAATGTTAGCGACCTGTTAGCAGCAGTCATAAATGTATATGTTGTTGAAATATAATATTCTGAGGAAAAAATTAAGAAAAAAGGCTACCTACTATACATGTACCAGATGCTCTGTAAAACAATGTTCTTGAGGGATGACACAGCTGATATAATATGTTGTGTGTTCCACAACAACTATCCCTGTATATCAGAAGTCTGAGGAGCAAAAGTCATATATGACACACACTATACAGTAATATTATCTAGCTTAGTAAGCTGTAGTCATATGTGTATAACTATGTTGTTGAAATGTATAACATTTTCTGAGGTAAAATGAAGATAATAGTTACTATACATGTCTTAGATGCTCTGTAAAACAATGCTATTAAGGTATGACACTTCTGATATAGCAAGTCTGACGAAGAGCCATTGGCTTGAAAAATCACTGCAAATAATATCTTTCAACAGGAACTTTGCTACTTTTTGTGTGGATCACTCTCAGCATGCATTCTAGTAGGTTTGCAATGTGCATGTCTTTGTAATCATTCCCACAATAAATATTAAATGTTTTAATGAGTGATATCAAAAATCGTTATTTTTTGAACAGCTGGAATATGAAATTATAACTTTTCGTTACAAAGATACTGCAAGAAAACAACCACACAGGGTCATTTTTTTACCTACTTATGCATCTATGGGTTAATGTGGTAACATCTTGTAGCTTTTTAACTAGCACCATTGGTTTCCTTGACCCTTACAGTGTGGCTTTAGCAGTAAAAATCAACATTCCAGTTTATTCAGAAGTCGATATGTTAAAATTTAAAATTTTATGGCGGACATTTTTTTAAACTTCAATATGGCTTTCATATAGACATCTGAGCAAATGCAAACATTGATTTCCTCACTCCTTATACAATAACCTTTCCAAAAATGTATAGTTTAGCAAATCCCCCCAAAAATTCCCACAAAGGTTAAAATCAGAATATAATGAACCTGACTATTACCCGTGACTCCATGTGATTCCCCAGCGGCAAAAAAGGCTATCTATAATGCAAAACACGAACCCACTTCTCAAGATAACATCGTCATTACTACCCTTTCCCAGCTTATTAAGGAGCAGGCTGACTCCATACAAATTTTGGTGATTGAAAACTCACTTTGAATGCAGTGAAATAAAAGAAACACAACTGCGAGCCAGGAATGTTGATGGCCGCCTTAAAGAGGAAGAAAAAAAAAGTGGTGGCACTCCTAACTCGCGTGTGTGAACTGGAGACTTACTCAAGAAGGTGGAACTTGAAGGTCTATGGAGTAGCCGAAAACACTGCTCTGAGCTCTGTCGGAGTATTCTGCCAGATAACAAATTGACACCAGCGATCGACGTCGCACATCGCATTGGTAAACTAACACCAGCCAGCTCTCGGCCGAGAGCAATCATTATCAGATTTTCACAGAGATCCTACAGAGATGCTCTATGGAAAGCGGCAAAAAATCACCCCGTCATGCGTGATAACAAGCTTCGCTTTGTCGAAGATCTCCCTCAGCCTGGCAAGGAACCCAGGATGAAGATATGGCCGTTGGTGAGTAAAGCACGTAGTGAAGGAAAATCTGCCTACATTGTAGGTGCACGGCTTTTGTCGATGGGAAGGGAATCACTTGAAGAACTGAACTCTTATGGTTCTAAATCTCTGCAATAATGAACATGAGACGACCTTCCCGTTCCTCATATTTTTGGATAAAATATTCTTTTATATTTTGACACTTAACCCAAAGGTTTTTTCAGGCTCTTGGCCCTTTATACTACCTTGTTTTGAATGATTTTTGATTAGTGAAGAAAGTTTATGTGAGATGTAGCTTAATATATATTCCCTAAAAGTTCATACTTACTGACCAACAATTTAAAAGACGTAATCCTTTTTTAATTAATAGCCTACTTTAGTCGTCTTTCCTTTTCCTGAATCACAACAAATATGTTCTTAAGTTTCCACCGTATAACTCTATTTTTTTTAAGGTGCATTGGTGCTCAGTATAACATTTGTTTGTTGATTGTTCCGTACTTCATAAGTCTTTTCTATTCTTGAAAATCTCATTGTCTATAGTTTCTTTAAATGCCTGGGGGTTAAGAAATATAACTAAACGTAAAGCCTTATTTTTATTTGTTAAACAGCTGAACACAGAATTTGAACTCAAACTTTGAACTGAACTCAATCTCAAATGACGAGACTTTTTGGAGATCTCAGTGGGGGAATGATTTGTGGTTTTCTCACTGTTCAGAAAGATCAGCTGGTGTCTTAACGTTGAAGAACAAATATAGTGGTGACATTTTACACACAGATACAGATCCAAAAGGGCATTTTATCTGCCAAGTAGTTGGTTACAACAAGATTGTTTTAATTATTTTCAACATTTTGACTTTAATGTTACGCTTAATTCTGAGATTGACAGATGGCCACCTACACGGGATAATAATAGAAATGCATATTTCGAGCTCTTTATGGACAGGTATGATTTAACTGACATATGGAGAGTTAAATTCCCAGATGTAGTTTCGTTTACCTGGGGTTACAAAGACAACACTTTCTCGTATAGACTTCTGGTTAGTGTCAAAAAGTATTAAAGAGCAGGAAATCTCAGTTAACATTCTTCCCTGTCCATTTAGCGATCATAAAGCAATATTCATCTCTATTAAATTATTTTCAGATAATGATTATAAAGCCACGTACTGGAAACTAAATAATTCTCTTCTAAAATTATCTTATATAAATAAACTAAATAATTCTCTTCTAGAGGAGGTTAGACAAAAAATCCCACAGGTGATTAAACATTTTTTTTAACAAGGCTGTGGTGGAAAATTATTTTAGTGTTAACTGGGAGTTATTTAAATATGAATCAGCAAAATACCTTAAGAAGCTTGGTATAAACTTGCTAAAATTAGAACATTGGAGGAACAAAGAGTTATCACAGGCATTTCGATAATGTCTCAAATATCACCAGACGTAGTAACAGAAGAGGAAAAAGTAGAAATGCTTAATCTACAAGAGAGTCTAGATAAAACGTATAAAAAGAAGGCAGAAGGAGCTTTTATAAGGTCTCGAAACGGTGGTTAGAGGAAGGGGAACAAAATTCCTCATACTTCTTCAAACTGGAAAAATTTCACATAAAGATGAATACCATTAATGAATTAAAAGTGATATTAATGAGTGATGATTAACATTTAATATCTGATTTTTGTTCCGCATTTTATAAAAACTTATATACCTCAGAATATGATGACGATTATTCTTCGATATTCCTTAATTCTCTACATAATACCCCTAAGCTCGACAACTCGGAAAGGGAATTATGTGAACTCCCCTTATCCCTGGCAGAAGTCAGTCAGTGTTTAGATCTGTTAAAAGACAACAAGTCACCTGGGACAGATGGACTGTCATCTGAGTTCTATAAATTGTTTTTCCAGCAGATGGCGTCCTTCTTACTGCAGGTGTTTAATGAAAGTATAATAGCCAAAACCTTACAATGGAGTATGACTCAAGGTTTGATTACGTTACTCCCTAAGCCACGCAAAGATTTGCTATATATTGATATTTGGCGTCCAATTAGCCTCTTGAACAATGATTATACAATTCTGGCCTTGATATTTGCTAGAAGAATAAAAAAAGTATTAGATATTATAATTAATCAAACCCAATCAGGCTTTATGCCTAAGAGGCATATCTCCAATAACATTAGGTTAGTCTTAGATTTAGTTGATTACTCATATTTAATTTCAGATGACAGCTTCATATTTTTCTTAGACTTTTTCAAGGCTTTTGATACTGTCGAACATAATTTTCTTTATCATTCTCTCAAGAAGTTTGGCTTTGGGAATTTCTTTTGTGATGCAATCAAAACTTTATATAGTAATGCAAATGGCTCAATTAAGCTTAAAAATGGGTCCTCACCCAGATTTGAAATCAGACGTGGAATTCGACAGGGATGCCAAAGGATGCCTAATCTTTTTTTTTTTTTTACTTACAGCCCAACTTTTATGTGAACATTTTAAAAATAGTAA
This sequence comes from Meda fulgida, assembly GCA_030578275.1. Lineage (NCBI taxonomy): Eukaryota > Metazoa > Chordata > Actinopteri > Cypriniformes > Leuciscidae > Meda > Meda fulgida. Next base: position 12,344 of record JAROOJ010000058.1, on the reverse strand, counting down.
TTTGCAGGGCGTTTCCATTGCTGGGAAGACGGTTATTATTAGTCAGTTGGCAGATGACACAACACTGTTTTTAAAAGACAGCTCACAGGTTCCTCTTGGTATTGACATAATAGAAGTCTTTAGTAAAGTCAATCTGGTCTCCGTTTAAACCTTAAAAATGTGAATTGCTGGCTCTTAAAGATTGTGATGTTGATTTAATGGCTAATATTCCTGTGAAAAGCTCTATTTCTTACTTGGGTATTGTAATTGATAAAAATGAACCCCAAAGAAGCAAGAATAACCTCACTCCCATTGTTGAAAAAATGAAGAAATTTAACATGTGGCTATTACGTGACTTATCTTTGAAAGGCAGGATTTTACTCTCGAAAGCAGAAGGAATATCAAGGGTAACATACGCTGCTCTATCTTTATATATAGATCAACACGTGTAAAACCATAGATAAAATTCTTTATGATTTTGTATGGAAAAATCGTAAGCATTATCTGAAAAAGTCTGTTATAATATATGAGTACAATAAAGGTGGCCTTAGTTTTCTCCATTTTACTACTTTAAATTACACGTTCAAGATTAGCGGGTATTTAAAGTGCCCAACCAGTCTGTGGAATTTTATTCCCCCTTATGTCTTCTCTTCAGTTGGTGGGCTCCAATTCTTGTTGGTATGGACTTATAATATTGAAAAACTTCCTCTCAAACTTTCTTTGTTTCATAAGCAAATGTTTCTGGCTTGGTCCCTAATTTACAAGCACAACTTCACTCCACATAGGTTTTATATTTGGAACAACAGATATATTTTGTACAAAAAATAAATGCATCTTCTTTCAACAGTGGTTTGACAATAATATTTTGCTTGTAAATCAGTTATTCAACCAACGTGGTAAACTCTATAACTATATTGAATTTATTCACAACTATGGGATCCCTATTTCACCAAAGGACTTCTCTATCGTCTTCGATGCGATACCTTCAGCTGTCATCACACTTTTTAAAGGTGCTATTGGACTTGTTGATCCCCCTACACTGGTGGATGTGAAGGAAACAACTGTTGGAAAGATCTGTTTTTCACTGCAAGTAAGAACAAGGCATTTTGTCAACTTTTTTTTTTTTTAACAGGATATTAGGACTACACCCGCTGCTGTATCATATTGGTCCTCATTTGTTGGAGATATTTGTTGGGAAAAATTGTGGCTTTTGCCACACAAGTTTTTCTTAACCAACAAAATAAAAGAGATCTCATTCAAAATGCTTCACAGGTTTTACCCCACTAACTATTACCTGCAAAAACTGAAAAAAGACTTGGATATCAGTTGTACTTTTTGTGAAGAGCTAAAGGAAAAACTGGTGCATTTATTTTGGTCTTGCCCACATACCAAGAAACTTTGGAGCAAAGTGTCTCAATTTATTGTTGTCCATATATTTACCCTCAATTTGAATTGCGGTGGGAAAATGTATTGTTTGGATTCACTCAACATGACAAAATTGTATGTTCTGAGTATTATGTGGTTAATTTGCTTACTTTATTTGCACAAGTCAAAATTCCAAAAAAAAAAAAAAGAAAAACAAGCTTTTTGGAACTTCTGCTAACATTAAGGACTATGTTATCTCAGTATCGAGTGTACAAACAAAAAAGATGTTAAAACAATGACCTCTGTAAGCGTTACAAGATATTTTTTTTTTTCTTTGGCCCTTGTTTTCTTTATAATTTTGATTACCCCTTTACCTCCCTGGCATATGTCATTGTTCCATAGACTTTATTGATGTACAGAAGATGTTGTTTTCCTGCTGTATGTCCTAATTTTGAATAAAAATAAAAAATAAAAAGATGGGGGAAAACATATAAAACAAAATGAAAACAAAATGAAAACAAAATCACTGGATGGATTTTTATCATTATATGATGGTTGTGTACAGGCACTGCCAACACACATCTCAGTACAATCAACTTGTAAAAGTGCATGTACCATTATATGACCCCTTTAAAGCGACCGTTTTGATGAAATAAGTTACTTTGACATTTTTGTAGTGTCAGCTGGGTTGGAAAAGGTACTGTCGCATATATATTCCCAGAGAAAGACTTTGAACGCTGCAGGCAAGGCAATAGCACTAAACAAAGAAGGTTTGAAGAGGCTTTTTGAAAAAAAAACAAAACAAGTAAGGTCGGACATTGCCTCAGAGGAAATCTGAAATCATTTCTGTCTGGTATTTATGAACAAAAAAAAGGTCCTTCCTGTGACTCTTAATATTTACAATAAATGAAACTATTTTATAGTAGTCTATGTAGCCTGTATATTGACAAACTTTTCATGTTTCAAGAGTTTCAGATGTTTTGGATGAAATGATATCTGAATGGTTTAGGTGAAACGTTGATAATACCAATTCAGTCTACGGGAACCGAGTTTTAGTGGTATCGCAATCCTGCTTTATCACCCTTGTGCCTTTGAGCAAAGCACTTAACCCTGGGTCTTTCCATTGAGACTGTACCTGCAATTATCGAGCTATAAGTCGCCTCATATAAAAAAAACGTCTGCTAAATGGCCTGTAATTCACGAGTCACCTGAAACTAGCACATGCTCTAAACAAGCAGAGCTGACAGCTCTTTTATTTATTTTTGGCCTTGTTGCCATATTTCATTGACTGCAAGAGGATAGGGAAATGGAAAAGGATTGAGTGTGATCACGTACGTTAACCGCTAATTCTACCAGAAAGACTCGGGAGAATAATACTGTAACAATTAACCATTTATTAACAGCCCAGCAAGCAATATAAAGTTCTTTGGCGTATGCCCCGTCCGTAGCTCGCAATCTGAGAGTACGGACTCTGCATTTCCTGCCTGAAGACAAAGGCAGGGGCGCAGCCGACCCCCTGTGAGGTACAGGAAGGGACCATTCCTGGTGGTGGTGGTGGGTGGAGTGGGTGGATGGGTGAATGGGCTGGGAGAAGGACCATCTCTGTGGTTGTGGGGAGGATGGAGGTGAATGGAAGCGTCAGCGTCTGCGAACTCAGACATGTGTCTGTACCTATCTTATATACCACAGGTATTAGAACACCGATTGGACAGATGAGAAGGTAATGAGTGACGTAACAATTGAGTCTTCCCAGGAGAACTTTTTGCTAGAGCTTCATTCAACGCACCTAAAGCTGAACTTGCAAGTATAGGCTATAACATCACAAACATGATGGCATTTGGGGAATTGTACAAAATAAGATATAAATATATTCACTTTTAAGCAAATTAAAAACCTTTAAATGTATCAAAATTCCAACATTAACACATATAAAAGCCTGCTTAGAAACATTGCAGAGACAGATCAGTCATACAAGCAGCAAAAACAAGATGCTAGCGATGCCTTTTGTATTGTTTAGAGGTCAACTTCCAGCCTCGGACAACAGTAAGAAATATTATGTATAGAGATTATCCTACATTGTGTAATCGTCCTACTCGACCTGTTCCGAGCTGGGACTCGAACCGGCGTTGGAGGCAGGCGCGCTAACAAGGATGCTAAATACCAGAGCCTCTTAAGGCCAGGGTGAGTGATGTTTATATGCACAACTCGTACTGTCTGTTGCAGTAAGCCTACCTCGCCCATGCAAAAGGGTTACAATGCAAAAAGGAAGGGAGGGGGACAGAAACAGAAAGTTATGTTGATTTCGTGACATCTCAACAATTAAAGGGGAAACACTCATTTCAATCAGGCAGCTACATCAGGTATTTACATGAACAATGTTGAGTGAATTCTACTAACCAATATAGAACATTTAACAGTATAATTTCTATACCGGTTACAATTGCAAGACAGCCACACATATTTTGTATGGTAAAATTCCTAGCAACAACACCCATTTTATGTTTTTATGCCTATTCTATGTTGCAGCACAACAAGTAGAATGAATGTCATAAACACTAAAATGTAAACCAGCACATTATTATTTAAATTAGTTCTACCAGAAAGACTCGGGAGAATAATACTGTAGCAATTAACCATTTATTAACAGCTCGGCAAGCAATATTAGATAAAGTTCTTTGGCGTAGGCCCGTCCGTAGCTCGCAATCCGGGGTCCGGAGCTCTGCAGTTCCTGCGCAGGCGAACCCCTGTGAGGTACAGGAAGGGACCATTCTGGTGGTGGTGGGGAGGAAGGAGGGGAAGGAACCATCTTGGTGGTGGGGAGGGTGGAGGTGAATGAAAGCGTCAGCATCTGCAAACTCATGTGTAAGTATTCATCTTTTATGCCACAAGTATTAGAACGCGATTGGATAGATAAGAAGGTAATGAGTGATGGTAACAATTGAGTCTTCTCTGCAGAGAACTATGCTAAAGGCTTTCATTTTCAGCCTAATCAACATTTTGCGTTGTGAGAGTATCTCTAAAGCTCAATTGTAGTATTTTTCCAGTCTCATTCTCTTTTGTAATGTCTCCGTTTTGGTTCTGTGAGTCATAGTGAATGAATTCAGCCAGTGGCCTTAAGTAGTAATTTTACCCGCAGTCAGGTCTTATTCTGGGTCATATCGCTCATTAAGATAAGGGTGTTATTTACCCAATGTAATCACCCACCCATACACAAACCTTAACCTCAGAGAGAAGAGAGGACTATAAAATGTTCCGCTTGAGATGGGTCCCCCTCACACACAGATGTCCATTTTAAGATGCTTAAAAAAATGGAATTGATGTTGCTATGGCAAGAGTCTTCTGAATAGCCAGAGGGAGCACCCCAGGCTTGAACCTGGTCTTCAGGTCTTCAACTGTTCTGCCCTTGGCTACAATAGAGAAATGTAAGAGAAACAAATACACACACAGATAAATGTCTAAAAAAGAAGTAGCTATATTTAGGCATGTGCCAAACCTATATTTTCAACGACGGGAATCCCAAAAATCTATCGAATTCAAAAATAGATTGGTAGACAATGCAGGGTCATGGGACTGATTTTAACTTTACACAGCAACCTACAAAACCAAGGCCCAGAAACCAGTTCAAAGAATGAAAACAAAAACCGGACACGAACAAATTTTTAAAGTTTTAATCGTTCTGACCAGTAAATGCTTATTTGAAATTTCCATTAAAGTTTAGTAAATTGTATCGTTCTGAACTTCTGTTTTAATTTTTTTTAATTGGCAGTCCACCAATCATGAATTCAAATAGTAGCTATTCAAAATTTACAGCTCTGGTTGACCCTCTCATCTTCAACCATAGATTTACCCTCTAAAAAACCACAGGATATGACAGCTGTCATACAATGACAGCAATATAATTTGTAATGCATTCTGTCCCTTTTACCCACTTCACATGCAATTGGTTTTTGAATAAATCTTGTTCTTTTATCTCAGCTCAGATGAGACACCTGATGCTATTCTGAGCAACAAAGGAGTGACAGTCAAAGCATTGAAAGAGTCATACATATTCAACACGAGCCCTCTGGAGGACCAACTAACCCCCAGGCCTCTCAGAAAAAATCTCAGGAATCTCAGTAAGAAGGGAAAAAGGTAAACCTGGAAAGAAGGAGAAAAAAACAGTTGTCTCTGAGCTGTACTTTCTGCAACAGAGGGAGCAAATCCCACACACACGCACTCAAGCTTCGTCTTCCACGGCTGCCGGTTTCTGGAGTGTGTCTGTTTCAGTAGCTCTGTCATTTGGATTTACAGGTGCAAAAAAAATAGAAAAGAAACACTCGGTGCTGTCACTCAATGTGTGTGTGTGTCACAATGTGTGTATGCCTCAAAAGTTTGCCTAATGGATCATTCGTTACAAATAAAAATCACTTTCTTTCGATGGTGAACTTTTAATACTGTAATTTTAAGGTACTGTAAGTACCTTTGCAACTACATGTGAACATACCAGTCATTAGAGTATTAGTAGACTGCTTCATATCTGCTAACTCATTATTTCGATGGTCGCCAACAGACATTCTACTGACTATAAGTAAACTTTGCAACAACATGTCAACTTATTTAACTAACCTGAACCTTAACATAACAGTCTAAACTCTAGTGAGAGTTAGTTGACATGTTTGCAAAGTTACTTATAGTTAGTTGAATGTCTAAAGTGGACCATTTAAATAAAGTGCAACCAAAAATTACAAACAAAATCCCAGTTATGCAAATTTATTTATTTATTCTCTCTCTCTCTCTCTCTCTCCTCTCTCTCTCTCTCCTCTCTCTCTCTCTCTCTCTCTCTCTCTCTCTCTCTCTCTCTCTCTCTCTCTCTCTCTCTCTCTCTCTCTCTCTCTCTCTCTCTCTCTCATATTTACCATAATCAGAGGTTACATGCAGATATGATAGTGAGTGTTGTCAGTAAATGAAGCTTTCTACGGCAAGTAACACTATCAAAATTGTGCAAACTTACCCAGGTGTCAATGAATGATCCTTTACATAAAATGTATATAATCATTTAACTTTATATAATTAAAAAAATCCTGAAAGGCCAGAAATATACACTTTGGCTGGGCTGTTTTGATTTTGGCCTGTAAGCAACCAATCAGAACACCTATAGTTTCAAAGGTCTTCACTCCACTAGTCATTAGAGTATTCATAAACTGTCTGATTAATATCTGTTAACACTTTGATGTTCCCCCAACAGACATTTTCCTGACTGTAAATAAATTGCAAGAACATGTCAGCTAACCATAACCTTCACAGTCTACTAATGCTCTAATGAGAGTTAGTTGATATATTGCTGTAAATTAATAGAGAGTTTGTTGACATGCAGTTGCAAAGTTACAGTATAGATAGTAGATTGTTTATATGGACTATCAAAATAAAGTGCAGCCCAATGTCCTAGCAACCATTCAGATGACACGACAATGCGGGGGAAAAATCAACAACAACAACAACAATAACAACAACCAGCAGCAGTAGCAACAACTCAGAACACCTGAGCAACTGGCAACTCACATTAGAAAATATAAGAAACTAGTTCTAAACTGCATCCTGTAATTACCCACATACACAAAATGTTGTTGCATCCTGACTTGCACAAACATTTTTTGAGTGAATTTCAATACACCCACAGAATTCTTAAAAGGCTATTAGTTATATACACACCACAAATTCAGACAACATCAGGAGAAGCTCTTGAGAGGAAGGTAATTCATAACAAGGTAGGGAGAGTTAAAGCTCATAAAATAAGTCTAATTGCAAATGCAGAAGGTAATTATCTCAGTAAATTAGCTCACTGCCTTACAGTGGAATAATTTAAGAAGAGCATTAAGAATTGTTCAGAGTGGGAATTTAGCTGCAAAGCCTCTGGAGATACAGCGGCTGCTTCTGCATTCACGGCTTTATTTATAGAATGAGGAAAATACATAATCTTCATTATATCTTTATTTGGAGAGAGGAAACATATGAAGGGCTGTGTGTGTATTGAAAGAAAGAAAGAAAGAAAGAAAGAAAGAAAGAAAGAAAGAAAGAAAGAAAGAAAGAAAGAAAGAAAGAAAGAAGAGAGTTCAATGGCTATACTTTTATTGATTCACAAAGGTCAGTGATATGCATTATTTTCATAATTTGGGTCAATATTCCGGTTATGTCCTGATTCGGAAAAAGACACAAAACGGGACATAAATCTGATCTACTATTCCTACATTATATAATACATCATCAGCAGAAATATTCTGATATTAATCAGAATTTTGTATCGTAAAAACTGAATGCCATAACCAAATTCAACCAATACTGTGGTTTTTAGGAATGTACATTTTTGTATGTTTACATGACTACATAATCGAAATCTGACCATATTCAGATAAATGTCATATTGATGTAGCATGTAAACAGTCACTGAAAATACTCCTAGCAAGATTTGCATTACCAGAAAAATTCCATGTTTGACTACATCAAAGCTAAAACGGCAATAACAGCGGATTTATGCATCATTTAGTATGCATAATTAGTGAAACAGTTTGATTAAACACAAAGCATACCTTACAATTATGGGGTAAACTGTTTCTCCAGAAACATATGAGTGAGAGGCAGCAGTGAGGGGGAAATGATGTCAGTGTGAGATGAAGTGATGAGGGAATGACAGAGAACAACAGAATGATTAGGTAGCTGAGAGTGTGTCTAGCGGTGTTGATTGCTGGAAGATGGAGTGATGAGATGAAAGAGAAAGAGTAATGCTCTGTTCCAAAACCAAGTGAGTTGTTTACGGTAGCACTTTAAGGCATTGGGAAGCAAGGGTTCTTCCAAAAGGAAGGCGACAACAGTGTAACCAGTTCTAACACAATGGCAAAAGTTCGAGCACAGCATGCACACTGTTCTGTCATTAGCTGCACAGACGAGCACAGAATACTATTTGATCAAAAATGTTACAGCTGTCTTATAAAGACCTCAGGGAACTGTCAACTTGTATAAAAGTTAAACATGATGGTACATGCAAGTCGATGAGATGAATCAATGTAACTCCACAACTACTACATAAATGTATCCACTAACCATCCAGAACATCCAGGTGTGTCTAAACGTTGCAACCCCTTCCCCTTCCTCTTACTGGTTATTTCTGAGATTTTGGATGACTGAGATTCGTGTGTTTTGTTATTGCTGGAGCTCTTCTGAACAGGGTGGGGAGCAGCAGCTCATTTCCATTTAAAGGGACACACACAAAAACTGCACTTGCACACACCCAAAAAGGGCCAAATTTGACCAGCTACAATAAATGATCTGGGGGGTATTTTGAGCTGAAATTTTACAGACAGATTCTGGGGACGCTGTAGATTTATATTACATATTGTGAAAAGGGCATAATATGTAACCTTTAATGTTTACTAAGCCGCCTGACATCCACATACAGATGGTTGTGAAGCAGACTTTACCCTCCACATATACACTGTGTAAAATCTTTTGTTACTGAAAACTGAAAACACCGGATCATGAGCTATCTTGTGCGTAAAAGAACGCATAGCTGCACTTCACTCAAATATTTTTTTTTAAACATTCAATTACAGCATTTGCAGTTTGATTTCGCACTGAGCCATAATCATGATTTAGTTTTTATTTGTATTAATCATAACCCTGACTTTTGTCAGGGAAAATGTATAATTCTCACCTTAATGCTTATAATTTTGATTTACACATCAAATTTGGTTGGGTGGACCCATACAGTCTGAAAAGGTTCAAATATTTCAGTGCAACAAAAGCGCAAACGATATGATTAGAAATCCACCAGCACACAGCTCCCGTAATACTCTCTTTTATAAAAGAATGAATTTTAGTTGTTTTCAGACCTAGTGAATAAGGCGGTTTTAGAGATTTTCAAGTGCAGTCCCTAAAAGTGCACACATTTGCTATATTTTGTCAACTTTAGTAGAGTAGACTCAAGTCTAATATAAAGCACAACTTGCACTTTTGATTTAATTCACTTTTTCTGTTGTCTTCTGAGCTGCAGTCTCTGTGTGTGAGCACATTACATCACCGCTTTGTCCTGCTGTGTAGAATGTTCTAGAAAATGGAGTGATGGGCTGAAAGACAAGAGCAGAGTGAGGAGGAAGGGTAAGCATGTGTGTGCCCATTGCAGGCTGTGTGAATCCTACTGTGTAGAATGTGCTAGAAGCTCAGCCTGCGCACTGCAAGCGCCGTCTCAGTCAGTCTGCTCAATCAGAAACCAGCTGGAGAAAATCAATACAACAGGGGATTGCTCACTAACTCTCTCACACACACACACAAACACTGAACTGTGACAGGCCCTCACCTCACACACTAATGACAGCAGTAGAAAATTGGCTGCTGCTTCATGACATTGTCTGAGCCCATTTAGTGCTGTCAGGAACAAAAATGATTTCTAAAAGTCTTTTAACGTAGCAAAATGCACTCATTACACAGCTAATTCTCAATCAGAAATGGTAAAGAATTGCTTTATGATTTGTTAGTCAATGCGGTGCAATGAATGGTTTTAACTGTGCATATAACTATTGCTCCACAAGGAAAGAAAAACAAGGTACAACATGAAAAACAAGGAACCTATAGGCTGAAAAGAGGGACAGCGGAGGTCAATCGAATATAAAAGAGTCTCTTGTTCTACTTCACCTGCTTAGTGCAGATCTTCACCGATCCCTTGGCAAAGTGAGACCCAGCTGTGCTTTACCCCGTTCAGTCGATACATTTGCGACAACATTATATCGGAGTGAGTTGAACCAAGCAGGAAAGCTCAAAATCTTATGACATGAATCGCTGCAAACCTGCTCCCCACTGAAATCAAACCAATGATTTAGAAGGCGGCTCAAAAGACTTGATGGAGAGACACTAGCTCTGATAACATCCCAACAACAAACTGCACACAAAGTGTCATGGATGTAACCTCCATAGTCAGAGCCGGACAGTAACGGAGTACATTTACAGTACTTAAGTACAATTTTGAGGGATCCGTACTTTACTCGAGTATCATTTTTGGGGAGTACTCATAACTTTACTCAAGTACATTTGAGAGGCAAATATTGTACTCTTTACTCCACTACATTTCTATCCATAACCGTGAGTACCCGTTACTACTTCTAAAAAAATAAAATAAAATAAAGGAAAAATTAAAAATCTCGGAAACCCTCAATTTGTTGTTTCCCTCTCAAATGTGATTGGATTGTGCAGGCGCCACTGATTGAGACAGCCTATCGGCAATCACCTTCAGCTTTCCGCCAAAGTCAACTCCATGGTCAGATTTACATCAGAAACAATGGATGAAGATGCAGCAGGTCCATCCCGGGAATGTGCCAACCCGTGGCCCCACCCTCGCCAGACTTTTTACATTTTCTGAATTTTCTGACATTTTCTTAAATGTTAAATAAAGCAACATGGTAAAAAGATGAAAATGACTTGATTTTACTTTCAATTCCTTTTATATTCTCCAATGTATTAACATTAACATTTTTCATAACTCCATGTAGGACGTTTCTGTACAAAAATGTAAGCACTGTGGCAGTAGTAATGCAATATTTAGAAAATGTACTCTTGTACTCTTGATACTCAAGTACTTTTAAAAACAAGTAATTCAGTACTTTTACATAAAGCTTCCGTCGGCAACATTTGTTTGATCATATTCAGTGAAATTGACAGAACAACATAAATAAAGTGGTTTTAGAAAAAAAAAAACGAGCTTCTAACTCCACCTGGAGCGTGTTATTTGTTTTGCAAAAATCCACCGCTCCCGGTTAATCGGGTCCAATCAGTGCAGGGGGGTGTGACATCTGACTTTCAATCACAGGTCGTGCACACGCAACCCCTCGCGCACGTTACAATCACATGCACACGCCTGAAGTTCGCGCAGTAACGAAGAGTGATGGCAGAAAAGATTCAAATTCCTCGGTTAACCTCAAGAGCTAGGAGGTCAAAAACAACACAGAAAAAGAGAACACCTGCAGAAAAGAAAAAAATAAAGAAAGAAAGTGACCATGCCCGTAATAAAACCAGGATCAACATCAGATCGGCATTTGAAAGGTGGAGAGATTTACGTGATTTAATTGGGTTCAAGCTGGATGCAGAGCTTGCAACATTCTTCTCGACAGGTAATTGTGCTTTATTAACCAGTTACTTTATTTCTTAGTGTTATGTTAGTAATCTAAGTATGTTTGCCCAAATGTGTTGGTATGGATAGTTAACGTTAGCACTTGTTGGGCAGGCACGCACTGACGAGCACGAACTCAGTGGGAGGGTATTCGTTGATAGTGGGGGAGGGGCATGAGAGTTGTAAACATTCAAAATTTTGCCTAATCCACTCAATCTGCCAGACTTGCCGACTGCAGCTTTAAGTAGACATCTGACTGTAGTACTTTTACTTGTACTTGAGTAAAATTTAGCAAGGGGTATCTGTACTTTTACTCAAGTAATGAAGCTGTGTAGTCTGTCCGCCTCTGTCCATAGTCCACTGATAAAATAACACATGAATGTAAAAAAAAAAAAAAAAAAAAAAAAAAAACACAAACAGACTATTATACCCTTTTTTTAAAGTCTTGATTTTGACTTTGGGTTCATGGTTGAATGTTTTAAAAAAAAATATTTTCAAATATTTGACATTGTTTCAAGTTGTAACACCTCGATCCCACGTCCCAGTAATGCTCTGTTTGGTCTTTATGAAGCCCCTCCTTCCGAAAAGATGCGATTGAACGACTGGATTATGGTTATGATTATGGGTGTCATGATATACCGGGTATCGGAAGTGACGATAGCTGCAATATTTAAAATGAATAGTACACTTATGATAATATGACACATAAATAATCCAGCGCCAGTATTTGACATTCCAATTTACAGTAGGTGGCAGTATTGGACTTTAATGCTGGTTGCCACCTGTCATAAAACACATGCAGACACAGCACACAGCTGCTACTAACGCAAAAAAGCATGTGGTCGGTTATGACAGACGAGCGACTCCAAAA